>JASAMX010001410.1:0-19079 GCA_030248175.1 Microlaimidae sp. YZB2_3 | reverse complement strand
CCCGACCAGCAACAGCAGCAGCAGCACTAACTGAACGAAGTAAATGCAACTGAACGGAGAGACGACACACATAATACATTTTTGATTTTGGACTATATCTTTCGTAATCCTGGACGGAATACGACGTTTGATAGCTCAAATGAGAGCTAATTATATTCAGATGACTGTCGTGAGCTTTTTATTTGTTATGTTATAATTTTTTCATGTGAAATTATGTGATTTACAAAAAAATAAAATTGTTACTCGTTTTTAGAACATGGGCATTTCATGATTACGCAATCAATTGGTTTAAAAATTAAACTGTCCTGGTAAAATTTAGTCTATTTTCCAAATTTTTAGTCCCCGTGGTTCTACGTTGCGTCTGTGGTGAGCAATCGTTATAAAATAAAATAGTGTAATTTCGGCACACATATTGCTGTAGGTAAAAACGGGTTGAATTAAGTGGGCGGGTGTTAAATTGTAGTTGTAAATAGTTAAAAGACAACGTTGAAATGTGTAGGGGTCATAGCACTACACTTAAACTCGATTACGGGGGTCTTTTTAAAAAGTGCCGAAATTAAATGCACTTTTTTCCCAAATTTTGCTCATTTTTATACCATTTAGCATTTTAGCTGTAACTTTTTGCCAGTTACACGTTGAACAACAAGTAAAAACTTAAATTAAAGAAAACTGTCTGGAAATAATGATAGGTTTTTAAATTTTTAAAAACGATGATTTTTTTGACTGAGAAACAATCGATTGTTTGTAAAGTGCCGAAATTAAATGCATACATTTAATTTCGGCAATTTTCCATTTTTTTAAAAACTAATTTAATTAAGTAAAAAACAATTTTGGTACAGTGAGATTTTTATGACCCAACGCAGTATCGTAAAAGCTTTAAAATGAGCTATCAAACATGAGAATCGGGCCATACAGTGAAAAGTTACATTGGAAAAACGAAAAAGTGCCGAAATTAAATGCACTACCCTATTCTATCTGAGCAATGATATGACATTCACATAAACCTATTTTTTGTCGATTTTCTAATCACAAGAGTTTGGCCCAAATTAACTTACCATCTTTCTGTGCACATTATAGCACATGGGAAAAGCAAGTGCAAAAAATTAAAATAAGACTTATAAATAGTGTGAAGAGAAGTAACCAATAAAACAAAATTCAAAAATTTCCAAAATTCCAAAAAATTCACAAATTTTCAAAAATGCCCTAAATTTACCATTTGCGCATTGAGTACGGTTGACACCCGACTGTAGTCGCAGTTTAAACCGTTCGCCGTTCTGCCTATTAGCGAAACGCTGGCGTCGTTGAAGCGGCGAGTTCAAAGGAGTCGGTCGGGGGACCGTTTCCAACTGGTTCCCACCGATACCCGCACTGGGGCGGGGCGTCGCCCCCTCCTCACAGCTGGGGATACGCCCCCTTCCACGCGGAAAAACGATTTCGGATCCGAAGACACGCCTACTTCCCTGCGGAAAAACGACTATGGATACGTGCCCCCGATGGCCGTCGTGGCTCCGCAGGATAAATACGGCGCCTTGCTGGACCCGGAGGAGGAGGACGACTATGCAAATTCGTTACCTGATTCTCAGGACAATTATCCGCCTCCAGAAAGGTCCCGAAGCGAAATTATCGCCAGACGCATCGATCGCGCCTCCTCGGTTCTGTTCCCGACCCTCTTCGGCCTTTTCAACATTTTCTACTGGTGGCGCTACGCCGGTATGGCGGAATAAAACCATACTTATAAGTGCAAAAATAGAGGAATTAAACAATATATTAATAACTGCGGAATTTTAAAACAATAATACTAATAAGTGCGAGAAATCCTCGGAGCTCTACCGTATTTTTTATTAAATTCATGAATAATTAAAAAATGGTGCCATAAATTATGTTTTCAAATTTTTTTTGTAAATCATTTTTTTAAACTTATTGAAAACAATCAAAATAGGATTCAAAATACAAATAGGGTAAGTTAAAATATATTCAAGCCTAAATAAATTTGTTGAATAAATAAGTTCATTGAAGGAGCGGAGCTCAGGAGCTTTCTTCACTATAAATGGCCGGAGCTGTGAAGATCATTATCACATTAGTGGGTAGAAACATTACTAGTTTCGCCATATTTAGTACCCTAATCACTAGTAAGACTTTAACAGTTCTAATTAGGGCAATGTTTTTGACATGAATGGTTTAATTGGTGTTTAATACTTTCTAAATACGCCTTATTCGTAAATGTAAATTTTACTGTCTGAAACCGTTCGCTGTGCTATAAAAGCGGTCGTACTCCGCACAGCTGCGCATAGCTGTGCTCGACAGATTTTTGTTGCAAATTTACCTTTTAACAATAAGTGAATTTTCTGGATTCAGCTAAACTAAAGATTCAGATAACCAACTAAAGAAATAATAATATAATTTTCCGTCGCCAGAGTCAACAAAGTTCCTCTGAAGCGACGACATCAAAACAATATTACAAAATGTCCGTTTTAGTTCATTTTTTAAAAATGCCATAACCGCACAATGTTATTTTTGTCATTTCATGTCTCTTATACCATTTTTACGACGTCAGCTTGCGGAAACGAAACCCAAAAATCAAACTAAGCTTCATCATAATATCATATTTTTATTCAATTGTGTGTGTTTCTGTTTTTGAAGAATACCATAATTTATGTAACGTTATCCGTAGATATATTGACCAATTCAAAACCGATTATGAAATCTTTGAGATTTTTTAATTTCTCGTTGCAAACATTCATGACAATATAGAAAAAAAATTTAATAAACGCTTTTAAATAAAAGATTTTTAATTTCTCATTGCAAAAGTTATGACAATATAGAAAAAATTTAAATACAGTAAGGTTTCAAAGTTAAGAAGCTAAAAAGTCTGAATCCTGCCCACCAAAACAAGCATTACCCTTATAATACAAGTAACACACTCGAGTTAAAAAAGTAATTTAGAAATACTTAAAAAATAAATTTATGGACAAATAAAAAGCAACTAATAGAATTAGTTGAACAATCAACTCACGTTGACATAATTTTTAGAAACACTTTCCAATTTTATTTTTATATCTTTAGGTTTTTAGGCTTTTTCTGTAATTTAAAAAGAGTACAGGCTTTATTAAAATAAAAATTTAAGATAATAGGATGATTTTTTTTAAACTTGTTATCTCTGAAGCGAAACATAATTTGAATTAAATTTAAATGTTATAATTGTGTGAACTTGTGATTTTTGTGTGATTTGAAATAAAATTCTTAAAAGCATACTTTTTTAGATGCCATATACAATTATATAGACGAATTATTGCTTTGAGTTTTTTCGACGCGTATAAAGAATTTGGAAAATTGAGTATGGAAATAAATAGAAGAAGAATGAGAAGGAAAAGAGGATCGATGATCAATAAATTTTTAATATATTAATATAAATAAAGTATCACCGCGGGGCTTGTTGCCTCGCGTCACTTTCACACGTACCATTAATGTGTTTAAGCAATTCTAGAAACACAAAAGAAAAATTCGTTCTTATTGTTTTCCATTCTTGACGCTAGATGGTACTGAAGCGGTCGCGGAAAAAAATAAACAAATCGCAGAGAATTGTCGAACTGTCTTCTATTCCAAACTATACTAAATATGTAAAAAATTGCGCTCAAAAAATGGAATATTTAGGTTACTATAGTTTAATTAGATTTTGTTTAATTTCTTTGATTGAAATTCTAAATATAAAAAACATTGAAATTTTAATTTTATTCTAGTGTCAGCTTAATTCTAAGGTTTAAATAGACCTAGAATATTAGTTTTAATTTGGTTTATATTGGTTCTAAATTGGTTGGCTTCAAATCTTAAATAAATCAATGAGATATTCCTATTTTTAATAAAAAGTACTGTATTTTTAGCTGGAAAAATGGATTTTTTTGATTTCGCAGCGTATTTAACAGACTGGGGCAGATGCGGTAATGGTCCCCTCGTTTTTAATGGCTGTGTTCCCCCTGTTTTGGTGTATCTCCTATCACCCCCTCCCAACCCCCCCCCCCCCAAAAAAAAAAAACATAAGAAAATACTTAAACACCTACTTTCGCGAAATTTTCGCTGTTTTTAACCTTTTGCAAAATGTTTGCGATTTTTTAACATATTTTTTAAAAAAATTTTTGCTTTTCTTGCTTTCTTTTTTTACCATTTTATTTCCACATTCCCAGTTTGAAAATAAATTTGCCCAGACCCATGTCCTTAATTTTGAAATGCTCTCCCATTCGAAAACCAACTCTAGAGGGGGGATTGCACAATTATGTATTAATTTAATTTAGTTCTGTAACTTTAGTTTAAAAGTTTAGTTTAAAATGATTTTGAAAAAATTGGATAAAATATTAAATATTATTAAGTCAGTGCAATAATATAAAGACTTTTATCATCAAAAATTTTTTAATGTAATTAATAAAAAACTGTTACCTTAATTAACTTATTACAAATTTTATACTTGATTACAGATTGGTGAATCGATTAACTTTGAAATTTTTTTATAAATAAGTTAAAAGCCATAGTATTAAATTCAAAAATAGAAAATGGTAATTTTAAGAAACAGTATATTATTAAAATCAAACTCAAATCTAAATATAAAATATTTTAAAGTATTGTAGCTAAAATTATTATTTCGTATCAAATGTATAGACCAAAAGTATATGATACAATATAAGTTAATTTAATTTCTTCTTTCCAAAATGTTGAAAAATAATACAAAAACTAATTTATTTGGACCAATATACTCTTAATATTATGAAATCCTAAGTTCAAAAACTTTATTAAAGGTGCGGTTCGGAGTCAAACTTTTTGTCTTAGATTTTGATAATTTTTTGTAAAAATCTTACTCCTGCCTCCAATAGCCCATAAAATTTTTTTTCAACAAAATATCTCCAGTGGTTTAGGAGTTATCCGCCCAAAAATGGCGTTTTTCAACAATTCTGTACGTGAAAGATTGCTGAATGGGTATAACAATTGACAAGAGGTACAAATAGAGGGCACTCTAAAATTAAGCAGTTGGCATTGAAAGAAATCCTAATGCAAAACCATGAGAGTGACCACATTGTCCCTGTTTTCAAGTTTGAAAGGAATTTTAAAATTGAGTTTCTTAGTCGACAAGATTGGGACACTAACAAAGATGTGATTCAACCTCAATTTGTTATGTGCTGTTACACAGATGGCTCAAAAACAAAACAACATACTGGGGCAGGAATGCATTTCACATTGCCATGGAAGAGGAGGATTTCTTTATTTTATTAGGCAAAAACCCCACTGTATTCCAGGCTGAAATATATGCAATCTTGGCTTGTGTTACGAATGCAGTTGTGCAAACTGCACAAAACTAAGAAATTTTTATTTTCTCTGACAGTCAGGCTTCACTCAAGATGCTTCTTATCTCCTCAGATATCATTTGGGCTAGTTATGAGGTGCTATGAGAGGATTACCAGATTGGCTAGAGAGAATGATGTAAAGCTTCTGTGGGTACCTGGACACAAGGGCCATGAAGGAAATGAGCAGGCTGACAAGCTTGCCAAAGAAGGCACAAACCATAAATTTATGGGCCCACTTTTACATGTGGGAACATCAAATTGGGGTTGCAAAATCATCCATTAAAAATGAATTATGGCTCAGCATGTCAAATACTGGCAAAATCTTGACGCATGCCAAAAATTATGTCATAACCAAATATTTCCAGAGCTAGACAATTGCTTGGTCTCTCAAGAAAGAGTTACGCCTCGTAATCGGGCTTCTAACTGGACATAGTCCTCTCAAAGCGCACTTAAGAAAGATTGGAGTAGCCAATGATGGGCTCTGCGAACTCTGCCAACAAGAAGAAGAGACCGCTATATGCAGTGCTATATGCACTGTCAGCAATAAGGTTTAAAATCTTTGGCACTGACCCCTTAGTTGCAAAAACAGTTAAATGGGCGTCTTTTGCTGATTTTAAACGATTCATAAAAGAATCAAAACGATTTAAGGAAAACCACTTTTAGGCGGTTCCAGGGCCGAGTGTAATGAGCCCAATGCAGGCTTGAACACCAGGGCCACTAACACTAGGGAACCGCCCTCTTACTATCTATCTATCTATATCGATTTAGCTTACAGATTGTGCACTAAAAGAAAGCGGCTATTTTCTACTTTAATTTGATAGCTTGATTGTTAAGATTGGTTCAGTATTTGTCGAAATATAGAGTTTCCCGTACAAAAAACCCTCGATTTTTTTGCTAAAAACACGAAGTGAAGGAAAGAAAGTTTGGGCAAACTTCACAAAATTACTACCGTCGTTTGGTGTTTTTAACGAAAAAGTTGCGGGTTTTTTGTACAGGAAACGCAATATCTAGACAAATATTGCAGCAATCTTAACGATCAAAGTATCAAATTAAAGTAGAAAGAAGCCGCTTTTTTTTAGTGCACAATCTGTAACGTAAATCGTGATACCCATTTAGCAATTTTTCACGTACAGAATTGTCGTAAAATGCCATTTTTGGGGGGTGGTCATAACTCTTGAACCACCGGAAATATTTTGTTGAAAAAAATTTTGTAGGCTATTGGGGGCAGGGGTAATGTTTTCACAAAAAATTATCAAAATCGAAGACAAGAAGTTTGACTCCGCACCGCACCTTTAAGAAGTATTTTTTCATATAACTAACCAGTTCAAATTAAACTTTTATTTTAACAAAGCTTATAACAAATCAAATCTAGCTGGCCTCAAGGATTTGCAGTATTAATTCTACAATATAACAATAAATATAAAACCATTTAAACTTTTTAGCAAAAAACGGGTATAATATTAAAGTGTAAATACCTTATTTTAACAATCATTTATCAAATTTCACTTTGGAATAAAAATGTAATTTCAAAAAGAGCTAAATTTGATTAAAAAAATCTTGTGCACTTTGTGAAAAAGCGGAAATTAAAAAAACATATGCATTTATTCGTTTTTTAAACGTCATAACCGAATGTCCCGTATACACATTTACGTGGTCAGCCAGGTATAATTCAACCACAAAATAAATTTTATTTGAATTATATATATACTATGCTCTTTAAAAATACCTACGGGTGATTTTTACCGTAATCTGAAATTGAAATCGATTTTTTAAAAATACTATTATTCGGTGGATTTTAAAGAGAGGAAGTCTATTAGCTTTAGGAAAAGCTCGAACAAGATAAAATAAATGTACTGTAATAATTAACAGAAAAAATTTAAAAATGAAACGCTATTTTTGTCATAAAAATTAAAGTCTTCCAAAACTGAGATGTTATTGAACTGATGCATCTGTTTAAGACAGATTACGTGGCGCCAAGTTTGATTCAACCAACTTCTGTCACTTTCATTATTTGAAGACTTAAAGCAACTGGACACTGGTTCGTCAAAATTCTGGTTTGATTTCCATTAGCTTGCATTTTTTCCAATCCTGTTTTAATAACTTGTCACTCAATAAGAAGTTGTTTTGAAATTTCTATCAAATTCGCGTAACCGTGGGAGTTACACTTTTTCTATTTTACGTAAACATTTGGAAGAACACGAAGAAAACATTTACAGATGGAAATATCCGATTGTGCAATAGAAATAAACAAACTGATTTTTGTTTAATGAAACCTTTCAATTATAAAACATGATATAACCCTGCCCCCAATAACCCACAAAAAATTTTTCGACAAAATATCTCCAGTGGTTCAGAAGTTATGACCTCGCAAAAATGACGTTTTCCAAACATTACCTCTGCCCTCAAAAACCAGCAAAAAATTTTTCAACAAAATATCTCCAGTGGTTCAGAAGTTATGACCTCTCAAAAATGGCGTTTTTCGACAATTCTGTACCTGACAGATTACTTAATGGGTATCAATTTAAGTTACAAAATATGCTTCTAAAGAAAGCGGCTATTTTCTACTGTACTTTGATACCTTTATCATTAAAGTTGGTGCAGTATTTGTCAAGATATTGTGTTTCCCGTACAAAAAACCAGCGATTTTTTTACTTAAAACACGAAGTGAAGGAAAAAAAGGTTAGGCAAAGTTCATAAAATTGCTACCGTCGTTAGGTGTTTTTAACGAAAAAATTGCAGGGTTTTTGTACGGAAAACGCAATATCTCGATAAATACTGCACCGACTTTAATGATAAAGGTATCAAATTAAAATAGAAAAGTACCCGCTTTCTTTGAGTGTATATTTTGTAACTTAAATCGTTAGACTCATTGAGCAATTTTTCACGTACAGAATTATCAAAAAACGCAATTTTTGGGGAGTCATAACTCCTGAACCACTGGAGATATTTTGTTGAAAAAATTTTTGTGGGCTATTGGGGCAGGGGTAAGGTTTTCACAAAAAATATTAAAATCAAAGACAAAAAATTTGACTCCGCCCCTTTAAAGCAGGAGAACCGCCGGATGTTTTGGAGGTTAGGAACATCAATAATCATAAATGGTGTAATTCTTTATTTACTAAAAACAACTAAAAACCATCATTAAAAACCACGTGTCAATTATAGAGACCCCACTTGACATCATGAATTAATAAACATTTTAACAAAAAAATTTTGCTCAGTCCAATTTCTAAATTTTGTCGGTTCTGATTTAATTTTGTAAGTGACGACAATTTTATTATGTTTTTATTAATTACTGCATGGCATGGATAAGCAGCCCCCCCCGGATTTTGGGGGTATCCCTTAAATACCCCGTCAAATTTTAGGGGGTATCAACAGTTTTGTTTGGAAATAACCTTCCCTTTATGCTGCCTGCCCCTTTGTTTTTCCTAAAAAAATCAACCCAGTCTGGTTTATCTTTTTTTTCAAGAGATTTGTATAATATAAACTATGATTAAGCTTGGCTAGCAAAAGGCTATACAGAAAAAAGTATAAAAATTTTAATAATTAAAGGATAAATTATTGCTTAAAGAACACAAGTCTTAAATATAAATGTTAAAAAACGTATATTTTGCATACTTAGGTCTCTCGATCGAGTCCCAACTGAGACACGCTCCATTGTGATAATATTTATGGTTACACGGTTAGTTCAGGGTAACATCGGTCTTGCGTATCCTGTTTTATCCAAAATGAATTAATTGTCGCAATTCAAAATCCGTCAAAATAAATGTCGTTGCAAAATGTTAACCGCACCTTTGCGGTTAACATTTTTGGTTAACAAAAATTTTTTTGTTTTCGATTTTGTATATTTTGTGAAAAGGTGGAATTAAAATAATTTTGCGTTTTTTTTTTAAATGTCGTTTCCGCACAATTATAATTGGCCTTCTCATGTCTGCATTCTAATTTTCAGCGTCAGCCAGATATAATTCAACCATAAACTGTCTTGCTTGTGCATAGTTTCTTTTAGACCTAAGATTTTCAAGTAATCACGCTGCTGGTAAAAATCAGGTAATTTTTAAGTTAATAAGTTAAGTTAACAAATAATTTTATAGGTTTTGTTTATTATTTTATTATACGTTTATTTATCGAAGTTAAATGTTTTAAAAATTGCAAATAATATGATTCAATTTTTGAATATTACAAAGTAGACTTTCTGGCCTATAGAAAGAAACTAGCCAACAAACTTTTAAAAAATTATAATTTACTCGTTTTGGATATATTAAAAGTACTGAAATTTCTTACAATTTTTTGCCACTTCACAATACTTTGACGCGTCGTAGTTAAATCGCTCATCATGTGAGTATATCCGCACCCACCACCATATTTACTGTAATTATACGATGATGTGTGGTTTTGCAGTAGTGCTGGATGCCGGCTATACGTACATGTTAAATGAAAAAATGAACGGTTTAACTACGATGTGTCTATATGATTACACGCTTATTTTAATTTGAAAATAAAAAGTAGTATATTAATACATTAAAGATCAAGAATCAATTATACGATTATTTTTGCACTGCTATGCTGGCTCTACAACAAAAAATAAAGACGCTGGTAGTCACTTTTAATGGATTAAATTTTTACACAATGTTTTCGTTTTAATTTATTTTTTTTGCTGTACAGCTAGCTCACAGTGCTAAAAAATTCGCAGTGCGAAAAAAAGCAGTTTTGAGTGCTAAAGAAGGCGCAGTCTTCACTGCAAAAAAACCAACAATGTGTAAAAAATCGCTGCACGGAAAAATTAGCAGAAAATAGCGGATTTTTGCAAAGAAAGTCGCACAAAGCACCGCATTTACCACATTTCTAGCAAAATTTTGGACAAAACTTTAGTGTACAGTGGGACATTCTCTGTGTTATATTCTTAGTGGTATCTCTTGTGTTAGATTCTCTTGTGTTATATTTAATAGTAAATTATGGTATTTATAGTAATTGTAATCCTAATAATAGTAATAGAATAGTAGTATTAAAGATAAATTTTATCAGGGTGAAATTAACAGGGCGTTCAAGTAACCACTCGTTCTTCACAAGAAAATTTTACGTAAGGAGAAACTGGTGACGCAACTTATTTATAATTGGTTACATCATCACTGACAATTTTTTAAATAATTTTTTTGACTTGCGCGTTTATTCTTTATTTTTTTTGACGAAGAGCAGTTATGCCCTTAATTTCAGCCTGATGGACATTATAGGTTTAGTGATATAATCGTAATAGTGCAATAGCCATTATAACAGTAAGTAATAGTTATAGTATAGTAATAAATCTAAGTAATAGAATTCATAATAATAGAAAAAGAATGTTTAGATAAATGATAAGGAATATCTGGTCCGCTCAAAAATAAACTATTTTTTAAAATTATTCATCTTCGAGCGGATGGGTTTCAAAGAGATAAGGTAATTATTTATCACCTGACTTTCATTTGTCAAAAAAATTAGCTTCTGAAATCAATCTCTCCTTAATGAAAATCAGTTGTATAACTGCCGCCTAACAATATCAAAGGAAAAAGAAGAGGGCAGAGGAGGGCCATTGGACCCACTCGTTTCTAGTTTATTATGAATACATGTTTTTTTCAATAGTTTCAGAAAAACATAATGACCGCGCAATTTACTTTTCTATTTACATATCCATCCCCGCAAAAAAATACACAAACTTGTACTAAAAACTTAACAAACTTTTTTAAACGGTTTTGTTCAAGAAAAACTGAAACAAACATTTATGTGTAGGAACTAGGGGTAGGAACAAACTACACCTTCATTTTTATTCCACTTTGCTGTTGATTAGATGCTGTTGATGTTAAATGGGTTTTTCTCATGAATTTCGAAAATTTTTGAAAAAAATCATTATATTTCAAAAAAAAATGACGTGTTGGATGTGCACCGCTAAATATGCCGCCAAATAACCACCACACAACCGCCATTTAGAAACTAAGGCGTTAACGCAGTTATATGTTATTAAAAAAAAACTAATTCGACAATCGATTGTAATTCGAGCAATCATATACTAACGGCAACAACAATCATAAACAATTTAATTTTATCAATACCAAATAATATACAACAAAATAGAGCAAACTTATTTAGAAACAAAACCAAAACTAGTGCCGCGTATATGATTAACGGCCCTCAGCCGTTGTTCAAAATAAATTTAATCACTTTTAACGTATCAAAATCCCGAGAGTGTAGTAAAATATTAGTGAAACTTTAATTTATAGAATATATCAACACTACTAAAAGTAAAAACACGCGTTGTATTTTCTCGGTTTTTATAAAAAAAATTATATTGTGGGTAGTCTGAATGTCTAAGAGTATATACGATACTAATGTTGAAATTGTGTGTTAAATAAGTTATTAGCAAAACACTTTATTTTTTGTAGTTTTAAATAAACATAATATTAATTTGATTTGATTTAATTTAATTTAACGATTTGATCGCGTGCATTTGCGCATACTGAGTCTTCGATATCAGTTAACGTTGTACAAAAACTGTTCTGGTTATATCTATCCCCGGTGGCATTACCACCGGTGATAATGTCACCTCGGTGTGAACTGTTTTTTCTGTTTGCGAACTATAATAGTTAGTAGCAAGGCTTTAAACAATTATGTCAAAACCTTAAAAAACAGGTTTTAATAATCTGTATTTTTTGTTGAATTTTTTCTGGCTTAAAAAAACGTCAAAAAAGTCAAACGAACAAAAAATTCTTTAAAAATACGGTAGTACGATGATATTTGAAAACGGCAAAAAACAGCAGGTTTTTTCACCTAATTTTTAAGGTGGCCGAAATTAACGGAATCTTAAAATGCGCAGTTATTTAAACGCATTGCAAAGTGATTTTAAAGAAAATATCAAAACGTGAAAATTAACAATTTTGAACCTTAAATAGAAGTTATTTTAAGGTTATATAGTTCTTCGTTCTAAATTTGATGCAGTTTAAACACAAAGCAAAAATTAAAAAAATCACAAAAAATTCACTTTTTGTATGAAAATGTTGATAATGTAGAATAACAAAAATAAAAAAAACTTTTGCAAAGACACTTTATTCAACATTAATCCGTTACTTTTGTGCTAGTTCTTTTGTGTTTTAAAAATAAGCAATTTTCTAACACTCTAAATTGGTGGCAGAAATTAAGGCCTGGCCGAAATTAAGTCAGATACCCTAAGTGAAATTTAAAAATTATAAAAAATCTTTAACAAATTTATTAATAAGAGTTAAGGAAGGAAGAGTTATGTGATGTTATTTAAGAATATATATTGATGAAAAATTGTTTTAAAAAAAGTTAAATATAGAGATTATATTTGATTGCATTATTATGAAAAAAAATTTGTATAATAATTGAAAAATACTTTTGAAAAATTATACTAAGAAATAGAAATTAGACTAAGCAGAAAATTTTAAAATTAAAGTGTATTTAAAGTCTTACATTTGGTAAAAATTTTATTTAAAGTGAAAATTTCACAAATAATTACCATAAATGAGTAAAATAAACAAATACAAAAACAACTTAAAAGGTGTAGAAAGCAGGTTAGCAGAAAACACCTAAGTTGGTGCAGAAGCAGGTTGGATAATAATAACAACAGGATAATATTTAGAGAATTCGGTATATAAACACCACAGAGGGTGTAGAAAGCAGGTTATGCGAAAACAGCTAAACAGGTTTAGAAGCAGGTTTGGAAATAAACATAAAAATTAAGAAAAGAATGATTTATTTTATTACCTTTAAGGCTGCTTCATACTTATGTAAAAATGTCCTTTGGACAAAGACAAAGGACAAGCCTAAGAGAAACCTAAATTTTAGCCCAAACCAATTTTTTCTGAAAGGCTCCAAGTTCCCATTGCTCGTGGCTCCAAGTTCCTAAAAATTTTCGATGGCTCCAAGTTCCCTGCTTGTGGCTCTAAAGACCTACGTTCAAACGCAGATATTTTTGTCGAATATAGAAAAATTACATCTGGATACACTGAATAAAAAATAATAATCATTTGGTTTACATTTTTTTATTTTGGAGCAACTGCACAAGCCAGATGCTAATTTTCTACAGTTCATATACAGACTATAGTCTGCATTATTCTTAGATTCTTAGCGCATTTTTATTACCAGTCTACTTCTTTTTAAAGTTGAATTTCAAAATTTAGCTTCAAAAATTCGATTTTCAGCCATGCGATAACATAACTTTTTAATAATTCTCGATAAAAGCCCGTTCACACTTACGCACAATGCACAATGCATGATGCAAAATGCACAATGCACAATGCATTATAGTACCTGTTCACACTTACGCACAATGCATAATGCATTAAAACGAATTTTCAACCAAAACTATTGTTAAATACGGTTTAAAATGCTTGTTTCTCTTATTAAAAAACGAAACCTAACAAAGAATAGCGTTGCTGCAAATCCAAGTTGACAAAAAACTCAAATTGACCGATTTTGGGAAAAACAATCCTGAATATTAGTCAAGAAAGCTAAAAAAGCCAAATTATAGTTCTAAAATCACTCTTTTTGTATTTATTTTTGAGCATAGAATTATGTTTATATTTGTTTAAAAACAAAAAATATGTTTTAAATTTTATGTATAATAAATTGTGAAGTCGTTTGTTTAAGAATATTTATCATTTTTGCGCATAGAATTATGTTTTATATTGGTTTAAAAACAAAAATATGTTTTAAATTTTATGTATAATAAAATGTGAAGTCGTTTGTTCAAGAATATTTATTATTGATTCGTTTTTTAAGCAGAAGAGTTCTCAACGTAGGTACTTTGCGAAAAAAGGTACGGGGTCTTTAGAGCCACAAGCAGGGAACTTGGAGCCATGAGAAATTTTTGGGAACTTGGAGCCTTAAAGAAAAAATTGGTTTGGGGTTAGATTTAGGTTTCGCTTAGGCTTAGGTAAACGTTTTAGCGATTTTTATTTTCGGCTCCAAGTTCCCTACTTACGGCTCCAAGTTTCCCACTTACGGCTCCACGTTCCCTATTTTTGGCTCCAAGTTCCAGCTCCAAGTTCCCAAGGCTCCATCGACCCTAAATCGCGAAAAAAGTGCGTACAAATTTTCGAAGCTTGCTGCTAAGCGCACAAAACTTGGAGCGCCGTTTCAAGTCTGATAATGCATTGTGCATCGTGCGTGAGCGTGAACACCTATTTTCTGAGTTTTAATGCATTGTGCACTGTGCATCGTGCATTGTGCATAAGTGTGAACGGGCCTTTAGTAATAATAATACTAATAATAATAAGAATAAGAAATAAAATCAATTTGATATTTTAATGTGGGGAATTATGGATAACTTATCTTTGCGCTTTTTTCAACTTGTTGTGTTTGTGTTATAAATTTTAAAGATTTGGTTATAGGCACCTTGCACTGAAACTTAAAATAAACATAAGATATAGAACACACAAACATTGATGCTGTACGGAAAGTACCGTAATCATGCAAATATTTTTTTTAAAGACGAAAGGCGAAAGACGAAACCCTAGGGTATTTAATAATGACATTACACTGAATATGTATGTTGATTTATATTAGAAATTGTCTGTTTTAAAACGTGTAATTAAGATTTGTATGTAAAAATAAAAAAAATATATGGCAAGAAATCTTATTATAAGCGGATTATTTTTCGTCAATGCCACCACTAATCAATAATCAGGGAAGATTTGCATGATTACGGTATTTTCCGTACAGAATCAATGTTTGTGTGTTCTATATCTTACGTTTGTTTTAAGTTTCAGTGCAAGGTGCCTATAATATTAATAAATAAAAATAATAATAAGATAATGATGAAGGAGTTTTAAATTTATATTCTCTAATTACAATTTATTAATTAATTTTAAAAACTTTCGCCATGTCTCCTTTCTTGCATGCAGTTAATTATTTAAAGAAATTCTTAAAGGAGCACTGTCACAAATCAAATTTCTATAACGCCCGAACCGGACTGCCCCTTTAATACTGAACCGATTCAGCTGAAATTTAAAAATGTTGTAGCCTTGTAGTGGAGCACTCTAAATACCAAAGTTGAGTTAGGTAGGTTTGGTATTAAAGGAGCAGTCCGGTTCGGGCGTTATAGGAATTTGATTTGTGACAGTGCTCCTTTAAAAGGCAAAAGAAAAGTCAGATTTATTGTTTATTGTACTGGAGCGGTCACGGAAAATAAAATAAACCACCCACAGACAGATGTCGCTGCAGTCTGCTGTAGTTGCGCGGTTTGCAAGACTTGTTCACACTCATTCATTGTCGTCTGAATGCTTTTACTGAGCTGACAAAACATCGATTTGTGGAGTTTTTTGAATTATTATTTCGATTAATAAATATATCAATAACAAGGATCTAAAAAATTGGATCCAAAAATTTGTGCAGTTTTCTGCTCTGTCCCATGAGTTCATTTTTATTTCTGATCAATCAGTAACGAAGGAGAAATATTGATTTTAAGATATTAGCGTTATAGTAATAAGAAAAAGCAAGATGAGGTGCCGTGGAGCTAAAACGCCCCGTAGCGTTTACCGCTTCCCGTAGCTAAAAACCCATCCCGCTTCACCAACAATAGGATTGAAAAAATAACTTTTAACTTTCAACTTTCAAACCCGTCGTCCACAAAAATAACCAAATAAAATGTAAAATCTATTTAAAACTCTTGATATAAATAACCCGCTCGTTTTTATGTTTCAAGAGTTTTTTATGCTTCCGATGCACCAAAATATAATCTGCGTCAGCTATTTTTTAAGCTTTATAAAGACGCTGTCATTTTTGCGCCAAAACGTTTTATAAAAAGTCGCCGATTAATGCTAGATTCCTAATCCCGTTTAGCTGAAACCAATACTTTTTTCAAAGCTATACTAATATCAAGATGAATGGTTTAACTACATAAAATTATAAGTTGCACCAAATAGTTCGAGGAAAAAAACTTGAGTGAATATTAAGCTTAATAACTTAATGCGTTTACAGAATGCAGTTTTTTACACTAAATTTTTGACCAAAATTTTGCTAGAAAAGTCGCATTTTTGAACTTGTGTGTGAGTTTTCCAGCGAAAATCCGCCATTTTCTGCTAGTTTTCTTGCGCTGCGATTTTTAACACAGTGTTAGTTTTCTTGCAGTGGGGACTGCGACTTTTTTGCACTCAATACTGCTTTATTTGCACTGCGATTATTTTAGCACTGCAAGTCTAGCTGCACAACAAAAAAATAAAAACGAAGCGAAGCGAAAATTTTGTGTTTAAATGAGTAAAAGTGGTTTTTTTAACGTTAAGATGTCAAAACGTTTTAGTTTTAATGAAATAAAAAACTTTTCAACGTTTTAAAATTAAATAAAACAAGTTTCGAAGCGTTTTATCCCATTGAAAATGACTACCAGCGTCTGTATTTTTTTGTTGTGCAGCCAGGCTCGCTATGCAAAAAAAATCGCAGTGCGAATAAAGTAGTATTGAGTGCAAAAAAGTCACAATTCCCCCTGCAAGAAAATTAGAACTTTGTTAAAACTGCAGCGCAGGCAAACTAGCAGAAAATGGCGTTTTTTTGCTAGAAAACTCCCACATAAAAGTTCGAAAGTGCGACTTTTCTAGCAAAATTTTCGTCAAAAATTTAGTGTACAGTCGGACATTCTCTTGTGTTATTCTTGATAGAACTAATGCTCACCTAAGAACAATAAATAACGCCAAGTGAAAGAGTAGGCACGAACAGCCACCGGATTGCGTTTGCAATCGTATTCTCTGCTCACTTTGAGCAACAATTAAGTGTAATCAATAATTGCAAACGCTCTTTTTAAAAACATATGCGAGATTTAAGGATAAAGAATCGGTTAAGACTTCTTAACTGCATTCTGTAAACGCATTAAGTTATTAAGCTTAATATTCACTCAAGTTTTTCCTCAGCAACTTATTCGTGTGCAACATGATTGTTATGTAGTTAAACAGGTCCATCTATAATATTAGTATCAGCTTTGAAAAAGTATAGGTTTACGGCTAAACGGGATTAGGAATCTAGCATTAATTGTGAGACGTTTTTATAAATCGTTTGGCGCAAAAATGACAGCATCTTTATAAAGTTTAAAAATGGCTGACACAATTATTTGGTGTATTGTGATGCATAGGAAGCTCTTGAAACGTAAAAACGAGCAGGTTTATTTCTAAAGATTTAAATAGATTTTACATTTTATGGTTATTTTTGTGGACAACGGTTTTGAAAGTTTGAAAGTTAAAAGTTATTTTTCAAATATCTTGTTTGGTGAAACAGGAATGGTTTTTAGCTACGGGAAGCAGGTAGACGTTACGGGGCGTTTTAGCTCCGCGGGCCCCTCGCCAACTATAATTAGAGAACGTGGATAAAGTATCTAATTACGGTGTAGAAACTACTTGTGTTGCTTTTTCTTATTACTATAACACTAATACTCTTAAAATCAATATTTATCCTTCCGTTACTGATTGATCAGAGAATAAAAGAGTGAAGGTTTTTAATGGGACGGAGCAGAAAACTGCACAAATTTTTGGATTGCCGATTTTCAGACCTAGTTGTTTATTAGATATATTTATTAATGAAAATAATAATTCAAAAAACTCCACAAAAGGATGTTTTGTCAGCTCAGTAGGGAAGGCAGTTTTTCAGACGACAATGAATGAGTGTGAACAAGTCTTTTCAGAACCACACAATCTACAGCATACTGCAGCGATCATTATTTATATCCGTGGGCGCTCCACTCAATAAACAATAAATCTGACTTTTCTTTTGCCTTTTAAAGGAGCACTGTCACAAATCAAATTCCTCTAACGCCCGAACCGGACGGCTCCTTAGATCCAAACCTACCTAACTCAACTTTGGTATTTAGAGTGCTCCACTACAAGGCTACAACATTTTAATTTTAGCTGGAATGACGGTTCAGTATTAAAGGGGCGGCTCAATTTGGGCATTATAATAATTTGATTTGTGACAGTGCTCCTTTTAAGAATTTCTTTAAATAATTAACTGCATGCAAGAGAAAAGGAGACATGGCGAAAGTTTTTAAAATTAATTGAGTAATAAATTCCGTAATTAGAGAAAATATAAATTTAAGACTTCCTTCATTATTATATTTATTATTTTTATCTTGTTTTATTATTATAGGCACCTTGCACTGAAATTTAAAACAAACGTAAGATATAGAACACACCAAACATTTTGATTCTGTACGCAAACTGCAGTGATAATGCAATTGTTTTCCTCAGATTGTTGATTTAGTGGTGACATTAACAAAAAATAATCCGCTTATAATAAGATTTGTTGCCATCTATTTTTTTATTTTTACATACAAATATTTTAATTACACGTTTTAAAACAGACGATTTCTAATATAAATCAACATACATATTCAGTGTAATGTCATTATTAAATACCCTAAGGTTTCCTCTTCCGCCTTTTTTTCGTCTTTTGAAAAAAAAATATTTTGCATGATTTACGGTACTTTTAGTACAGCATCAATGTTTGCCTGTGTTCTCTGTCTTATGTTTATTTTCAGCTTTAATAGTGCAATATGACCATATTTTTTAAAATTTATAACACAAACACAACAAGTTGAAAAAAGCGCAAATATAATATTATCAGTAATTCCCCACATTAAAAATATGCAAATTTATTTTATTTCTGATTCTTATTATTATTAGTATTTTTATTACTAAAGGCCCGTTCACACTTATGCACAATGCACGATGCCAGCAAGTGCACAATGCGAGATTAAAACTTTCAAGAAATAGTGTTCACGCTCACACC
>JASAMX010001408.1:0-13533 GCA_030248175.1 Microlaimidae sp. YZB2_3 | reverse complement strand
CCCTAGATCCACATCCAGCCCTCCCGTCAAAGCGGTTCGGCTGGACCCCCTTGCGAAGCCGATGCCTTCCCCCGCCTCTCAACTAATTTACAAGTATATTTTTTATTTACTGTCAAAAACACGATCTTTTAATAAAAAAATAGTGTTTAAATACACTTTTTAGACCTCAATAAGCTGTTAGAGTGTATAAAATTTAATATTAAACCTAAACACATTTAAATTACTGATTTAAAAAAACTTTGTTAAAAAATTGAACCCCCTCCCTGGACCACCCCCTAAATTTGAAATCTCGCACCCCGGGTCGACCCTCCTAAAAAGTCAGGGGAATCCAGGAACCCCCCCCTTCCACACCCGGGGGTGTACCCCCTAGCGGACCTGACCGGCCAATAACCCTTTACTGTCACATCTTTTGCTGTTTTGCCTTTTATAACACAAAATAATTTTTAGTCCCAAATAGACGAAGCTGTAGCACGGCTGTTAACACTTAAAACTGATTATAAACAACTCACTGGACAGGATTTGGCACCGCCCCCGTCAGATAAGAAAGGCAAAAAGAAAGGAGCAGGAGACGCGAATAAACCAAAACCTGATTTAAAACAGTCAAAACAAACTTATGAAATGTCAGCTCAGAATGGATCAGGTCATGATTTGTAAGTTTTTTAAATATGACATTTAAAATAATGATTCCCAATTCCCACCAATAGAATTTTAGCATTCTGTAAAAGGTGTATGTATGTATTAGGTGATTTAATAGACATGCGCACGCCCCCCCCCCTGCTCCGGGTTTTATTGGAGAGGGCACAGGGGGAGGCAATTTTTTTGAAACAGGGGGGGGGGGTAATTAGGGGAGAAACGAGAAAGGAACAAAAAGAGAAAAACAAAAACAAAAAAAATGAAAATCGAAAAAAAGGACAAAACAGCAGAATTTAAGTAGAAATAGGTCTAAAATGGTTTAAAATACATTGAAATAGGCTAAAAACTGCAAAAAATTTGCGATGATGGTGTCATAATACAGACCTGTGCACGGTCCGGAAATGCCCCCCCCCCCGTTTTGTTGGAGGATTTGCGCCCCCCCCGTTTTATTGCCCCCCCCCCCCGCCAAAAAATTACAAAGTACTCTAAAATTATGACAACATTTTTTGACCTATGATGACGCCATCATCGCGAATTTTTTGCAGTTTTTAGCCTATTTCAATGTATTTTAAGCCATTTTAGACCTATTTTTACCTTATTTTCGCTTTTTTTTGTCCCTTTTTTCCCTTTTCCCTTCTTTTTTTGTCTTTTTTTCTCCTTTTTTTATCTTTTTTTTTCTTTCCCCCTGCTTCCCCCCCGTTTTATTGCCCCCCGTTTAAAAAAAAATTGCCCCCGTGCCCTTCATTTTGGAATTGCCCCCCCGTTTGAACCCCGGGGGGCAGTGCACAGGTCTGCATAATAGGTCAAAAATGGTGCCATAATTTTTGAGTATTTTTTAATTTTTGGGTGGGTAGGGTGCACACGACACAGCCACTAATATTTCAAAGAGGGGCATTTCCAGACCGTGCACAGGTCCGATTTAAACATGTAAGATTTCATATTATGTTTTCATTTCTTTTTTTATACAAAATACATTTTTAGAGGCGTCGAGCTTTTAAAAGAAATCGAAGATCAAGGAAACAAAGTTCGATTACTTAAAGAAAATGGGGCGGCTAAGGTAGTTTATTTAGTAACATTTTTTATAATTAAGTTTGTATTATATTGTATCCTGCCGAACTCACTTTATTGTTTAATAATAAAACTTTTTGATATCAATTTTAAATTAAAAAAAAATATTAAAGCCATTTATTTTGAGTCGTTTCATAACTTTCACAAAAATTTATTTTTTTAAAAAACTGAAGCTGGTGACGAGTTCAGTTTTCACATTTCACTTTCCGTAGATGTTTTTATGAGACTCAAAGGCCTCACTATAAAAATCCAGGACCACCTTTCATCCGAAGCTCAAAGAGCGATCCGCATCCAGCCTACCCTCTTCCCCCCTAGCGAAAACTGACACCCTTCCCACTCACAACCAATTCGAAGTACCTATAATATTTTTGGTCGTTACTGTCAAAAGCGCGTGTTTTTTGTACAGAAACAGTACTTTTATACACGTTTATGGTCTAATTAACATTGTTTTTGTTTATGAAATTCAATATTAAGCTTGAAAAACGTAAATTTACGATTTCACACCTCAATTTTTATGAAAAAATTGATCGCACTGAATTAAAAATCAGTCACCCAAGGATTACTCTTAAAGCATACATGGAGAAGTTGTTCCGGAGTGGGGGGTTGAACCCGGATTTAGGGGGCCTTACAAACGCATTTTACCCATATCGTTTTCTGGATTTTGAAGGAAAAATAGATCAAAAAGCCTTTTTTATTGCATTTTGGAGCTTTTTATTGCTTAAAACACTCATTTTGACCTTAAAACATAAGTTTAGAGGCAGTTAGAAGAAAACATAAGTTTAGAGGCAGTTAGAAGTCATTTTAAAGACATTTTTTTCTTCATTTTTTATTTTGGGAGGTGGGTTAACTTTTTCACAATAGTTTTAATTACAACATACATTTTGATTTTGTTTACGTGTTTCTTAAAGGTGCGGTATGTATACTAAATCATGGTGTATTTTTTTTCGCTTAGCTTTTGGTGTCAATTGATTCGCAGGTTTCACTGAGTAAAAAATTGTACTACAAAAAAATTATTTTTCAGCGGTTGTCGAGATATTAGCAAGAATATTTCATAAATTTTTTTCCGCCAAACAACAGTAAATATGTACGCCCGATCAGCGATTAAAAACAAATGGCTTGCACCATACATGGGCAAGTTGGTCCGGAGTGGGGGGGGGGGTTAAACCCCAAATTAGGGGGGTTAAAATCCGAGAAACGCAAAATACCCTTATCGTTTTTTTTTCGGAGTGCATTTTACCCATATCGTTTTTTGATTTGGAAGGAAAAATAGGTAAAAAAGCCCTTTTTATTGCATTTTTGAGCTTTTTATTGCTTAAAACATTCATTTTGACCTCAAAACTTAAGTTTGGAGGCAGTTAAAAATCATTTTAAAGACATTTTTTTCATTTTTCCAAAATTGGGGGGTTAACCTTTTCTTCCCCCCACTTCTGAGTGGGGGGGTTAACCCCCCCTGCCCATGTATGACGTGTGAAGATTGAACTTAACTTAAAATACATCAAATCGCTTATTTAGAATAAAGCATTAAAAATACAATATTAATTTAAAAAACACAAAAATTCTGCATAATTTTCATAGCAAAATTAGCACATAAATTATCTTAAATACATCTGAATTTTTACAAAAAAAAAAGATTTTGCTGAGTCTAACGTAATCGAAACAAAACACACCTGCCAGATCACGTGGCTGGTGTTTGGTAAAAAACAAAAAAATATCTGGAGTAACCAAGCGATATTCTTGCTAATATCTCGACAACCGCTGATAATTATTTTTTTTGTAAAACAATTTTTTACTCAGTGAAACCTGGGGCATAGATTGATACCAAAAACCAAGCAAAAAAAAATACACCATGATTTAGTATACCGCACCTTTAAATAATCGCAAAACATTAATTTACATTATAATTTAATGTTGACTTTCATTATTTTTAGCCCGAAATCGACGAAGCTGTTGCCAAATTATTATCTTTAAAAGCAAAATATAAAGAAATCACTGGCATTGACTTACAACCTCCTAAGAAAGGTGGAGGTGGTATGTTTCGTTTTTTTATTTTATCACACTTTTGCTAGGACAAGAACTTAAAATGTAGTTTGAGCAAAGTTTAGTTTGAATTTTTGTTACCGTGCTTTTGATGTTTCAATTCCAGTAATTAAAAGTAACAATTACCGTCATTGCTATCAGGCGGTGATGAGAATCCATGCGCGTCATCTGAAAGCTTTAGGATGATTGCAGATTAGTCTGAGCTTTGTTAATTTAAAAATAATGTGAAAGATGAATTCGGAAAGTTACACTGGAAGGAAGCTCAGTAGAGCACATAGGTGACAGAGGGGGGAGTTTTATCCCCTTGAAAAATCTCGAAACTGCCGACACCCCCGTCCTATAAAATTTGGGAGTACCTTGGACGCGGACACTTCCGTCAAAAATTTTTATGGGGCCACATTCCCCCTAGATTTGAGGAATCGCGTATTTGCCTCAACCCCCCCCCCAAAAAAAAAAAAAACTCGGGAGGTTACCTTTCTATACTTTCTATTCTATTGGAGTAACACTGAATCGCATCACTTCTTTTGGGTGTCATTAAAATTATTTTCAAGCCCTTTTTCAGCTGTTACCTGTAACAATTCTTTTAATTTAGTATTATAGGCAAGAAAAAAGGAGGTAATGAAAACGCGACACCACAACAAAAAGCTCAAACGTTCCCACAACAACAGCAACAATCTGGAAAAAAACAGGAGGACAAAGGGGATACAAAGAAACAAACAAAGTAATTAATAGTAGTTTTAAATTTTTTATCTGATGAATTAGCCCGTTTAAATAAAAGTAAAAAAATTAACAATTGGAGAGGTGTGTCAGTGTCATTCCATTAGGATCAACCCTACGTTTTATTTTTTTCTTTCAATGAAAATAATATGTGTTTTTTTGCGTTTGTAAAGTTTTAAAACTCGTTAGCATAGTAATTATTACTTTGAGTTGCTTTAGTTATCGTATTGTTTTGTTTTTTAATCTTATTTTGTCAAATTACGGAATTTACTGAAAGGCTTCTATCGTAAAAATAACGATCAATTTAATATCGCTGCGTATATTGAATTAAAAAAAAATATATTCGTAGTTTATTTTCCACCAACGTGAATCAAGTAATAGATTTTGTTCATTAAAATTTTTTTTTTTTATAAAATTTAATTTCTGTTTATAACATGCAAAATATTGTAATAAATAACTATTTTACCAAGTTAATTATTGTTTTTTTTTGTTTAGATTGGGATTAGATACTCTAAAAGAAGAAAACTTTGCGGACTGGTATTCCCAGGTATTTGAATTAATATTTAAACAAAAAAATACAATAGGTAAAGATGTGAATGTAAAGATAAGAATCTTAAGGACAAATTAAAATTTTGCAGATTATGCAAAGGGCAGGCGCTAAGACAAGCCAGGAGGGGTGAAAAAATTTCACCCCCATGGTTCTACAACAACAACAAGGCTTTTCTTCTAGCCGTTTAACGACGACATCATCTGTGTAGATAACGCTATCTGCAGGCATCCCGCGTAAAAAAAAATTACAGAGAAATTGCCACAAGTTCCTTTGTAACCCTCCTTCCTTATCCTGGCTTGGGACAGGCACTGTATAAACAGTGGCGAAGTTATAACTTATCAACCCTCGCCCTTATCGTCCTACGCTGTTCACTATGTATGCAAAAAAAGCCATACAATATCTATAACCAAACTGTAGTTTCAAACTGTAGTAGTTTGTAGGTAGGCATTGGCGCATCCTCTCAGAATATAGTGGACTTTCAAATTTGGGGATATAGCGAAACTTTTCAGAAGGGGTATTCCCATATAATATAAATACCACTTTTTAGTACTGGGACCCCATAAAATTGTAGGGCGGGAAGAGTCAAGAGGAGTTTCTTTAAACTTAAAGTAGGGCGCAGTTTGCAGTTTCGATATTTTTTGCGTGTGGGGCATTGGTGGGCAGCCTCCCGGATTTTTTTTTTTGGTGAGGGGGGGTAGGGTGTATACCCGACCCCCGAAATTGGGGGGTGTCCCGTTTTTTTTTGGGATATACCTCAAATACCCCATTTTGTTTTTAGTACTGGGACCCTCAAATTTTCAAGGGGGTACCCGGGGGTATATAACCTCTCCAAAGCCCCACCCCTTCCTGCCCACATATGGTGTAGCCGTGTGGGCGTGGGGTGAACCCTCTTCCGCTCTAACCCCTGCTCACCAATGGTATTAAGTATTATACCTAAAATGGGTTATATTGTTAAAAATGAAACTCTGAATTTAAAGAGAAAATTGTATGTGAGCCTATATTACTATATTAACTTCTCTATTATGAAATTCCATTTCATAATAGAGAAGTTATGTTATATAATACAAACAAACAAATAACTAAATAATAAGTTATGTTTTAATAGGTAATAACCAAAGCTGAATTGATTGAATACTACGACGTAAGCGGTTGTTATGTGCTGCGACCCTGGTCTTTTGCTATATGGGAAAGAATTCAAGTAGTTTAATAGTTTATGTTTTTAAAAGTCCAAAAAAAAAAATTAAGAAAAAACTCTGGTGTAAATAAAAGCAGTTTACAATTTTAAAATTTTACTATTGATTTTAATCGTCCGTTTTATTGTTTATACATAATTATAATGTTGAATTTTTTGATTCAGAGTTGGTTTGATGCTGAAATAAAGAAAATAGGCGTCGATAACTGCTATTTTCCTATGTTTGTCAGTGGAGCTGCTCTTGAAAGAGAGAAAACTCACATTGCTGATTTTGCACCAGAAGTAAGTTAAAATTATTTCTTGTTATTAAAAAAATAGGTTCGCTTGCGACGACATTCGCAAAGTTTGCGAAATTCGCTAGTACAAAATATTTTGCAAACCATTTTTCAATTTTATTTGTCTTCCCTCCTACCTACATGGCCTTATAATAAAAAAATGTTGCTGGCTGATTGGTTAATAATAATAATAATATTAACTTTATTATTAATACTATTTGGTTGCTCTGCAACTGAATCCTATCACAATCTAAGGTTTCAAATAAACTCATTTTTTTGATAATTTAGTAGAAACTGGTGTAGATAAAGTTAATAATAGTACTAAATGGTTTTTTAAGACTATGCTTATTGTTGCAGATTGTAAATTATTATTAAAATGGTGTGGTTTTAGGTAGCGTGGGTGACCAAATCCGGGGATTCCCAAATGGCGGAGCCGATCGCCATCCGCCCCACCAGTGAAACAGTCATGTACCCCAGTTACGCCAAGTGGGTCCAGTCCCATCGAGACCTCCCCATTAAGCTCAATCAGTGGTGCAATGTTGTGGTGAGTTTTTTTTTTGTGTTAGAAATTACCTACGACTAAAACCTATCAGTACGTATAGACATCCTTATTTTTGATCCAAAATAAAGTAAATATCATTTATTACTATGAAAATTATTCAGCGTATTTCAAAAACAGTTTATTAGAAAACTTACGTCCAGAAATAATTCCAGCTGTTATTAAAAAGATCATTTTTACATGTTACGTCAGTGTTAGGATTTTTGATAAAAATATTTTATGTTTTAGAGATGGGAATTTAAACATCCAACCCCGTTTTTAAGAACCAGAGAGTTTTTATGGCAAGAAGGTCATACGGCGTACGCTAATGAAAAAGACGCAAAGGTAGTTATTTTTTTTAATTGTGTACATAGTACACGTTCGGTTAAACAAACCGATTGATTTGTTTAAATGACCGTATTTCAAAATTTAAAGCATAATAATCATTATTTTAATTTTTTGTGATTAGGACGAAGTTTATACAATTTTGGATCTGTACGCCAAAGTCTACACGGATTTGTTAGCTATCCCAGTCATTAAAGGAAGAAAGACTGAAAAAGAAAAATTCGCTGGTGGAGATTTTACAACGACAATCGAAGCCTACATCCCCACAAACGGAAGGGGAGTGCAAGTAACGGCTTACGTTCATTTTTTGTTTTCCATTATTTCAATATATTGTTAAATAAACCCTAGGGCTATCTTTTTTAAAGCGTTTTTCGTATCAAATATATTGCCGATCTTTAAAAAATTTTCAAGACAGCAAAAATTTCAAGGAACACTTAAAAACCATATTTTACTACTCGGAAGCATACATAGGGACCGGGGGGGTTAAACCCCCAAATCTGAGAAGGGGGTTTAACCCCCTCCCACTCATAAGTGAAGGGATGAGAAAAGGTTAACCCCCTCCCAATTTTGGAAAAATGAAGAAAAAAATGTCTTTAAATTGACTTCTAACTGCCTTCAAACATAAGTTTTGAGGTCAAAATGAATGTTTTAAACAGTAAAAAGCTTAAAAATGCAAAAAAAGGCTTTTTGACCTAAATTTAGCGTTTTTACCTTTTTTTTTAAATTCAAAAACGGTATGGGTAAAATGCACTCCAAAAAAACGATATGAGTATTTTGCGTTTCTCGGATTTTATTTAACCCCCCTCCCTTATTTAGGGTTTAACCCCCCAATACTTCGGGTAAACTTGCTCATGTATGCTCGGAAGCCCTTACATTTAAAGTCACCTGTAATGATGACGATCAAAGTCACCTGTGATGATAGGTATACTCTTTAAGCGCGGTTCACAGCTCAGACTTACGACCTAAGACTTAAGAGTGGGGACTTATGACTTACGGCCCGCTTCACAGCATAACTTAAGACTTTACGCTTAAGACTTATGACTTTAGACTTAAGAATTGAATCATGTTATAATTTGATTTAAGACTTTAGTCAAATCTTTTCCTTTTAAAGATTAAAAACAAATGTTTTTTATTAAAAATGAAAGTTTTTAAAACAAAACGACAAAATAAATTTTTTTTGAAACTTTTAGTTAGAAAATTGGGGAAAAAACCAAAATTTTGTCATAAATCTAAGAAAAAAATATAAATTAAAAAAAACTGCGCAATTAAAAAAATTGTAGATCGTTAAATTCTTAAATTTTGAAGCTTCTCAAAAAATAATTTCAAAAATGAAAGCTTTAGATAGTTCTTCAAACCTTTAGAAACGTTGGTTGAATACGTTGTCTGGTTTGCCCCTTCCTAAAAACTTTTAAGTATCCTTCTTGACCTTTTCCACAAGGAACGGATGCTTTAAATTATTATTTTTTTAGAATTTAGATTTCTCACACACTCTCCTTTGTTTTTTTTGTTTGTGAAGAAGTCTTTTTTTAAATTAAAATTCGTAGTATAAAAAGTAAGCTGGAAATTATTTACGATATCGAATATGTGGAAGTTTCAGGCTGTTTTTTTGTAGTTGTACATTGTAAAGCACTATTCGTAATCAATAAAACCCACTATAATTTTAATGCGTTCACAATCTCCAGTTTTTGGTGTCCTAATATAATTACATGATTTTTATTGATTCCGTGTTAAATTTAAATTTTTTTAAGAATCGTAATTGGTTCTTCTCAGTTTTTAACGGTAAAAAACGCCATTTTTGAATTTAAAGTATCCTAATTCGAAATCTTCTAATTAGATAATTTTGAAGAACAGAAAAACAAATTGTTTCTGAAATGCAGTTTCATGATAATTGTGATTTTCTGCCTAGTGTTAGTAGGAGGACAAACTATTTATTTCTAAAAATGCGTAAAATGACTTAATTACAAATTTAAATTGACTAACTTGTCATTAAATGTATTGCAAATTCGATGTTTTTATTAAAATTTCAACAAAAAATGTTAAAGTCATAAGCCAATTATTAGGTAGCTGTGAACTGGCAGGCTTAAGTCTAAGTCCCAAGGCAAAACGCTTAAGTCTTAAGTTTTAAGCCATAAGCGGTAAGTCAAAGCTGTGAACTGCCCTTAACATTACCATTGTTTTGTGTTAAAGGACAAAGTTTAAATACTTATGTTTTGTTTGTTTTTTTTACTCTTATAATATCATGTAAGAAAAAAATATCCAAATTTTTATATTAATAACAACTAAGCAAAAAAAATTAAAGTTATCATTTAACTTAAAAAACTTATCATTAAATCTTCCAAAAAGTTATTTTTTACTGTAAATAAATTATCATTTTTTTAGTTTAAAATCAATAAAAAAATTTTAGGGTGCCACCAGCCATCATTTAGGCCAAAATTTCTCAAAAATGTTTGAAATTGTGTTTGAGGATCCCGAAACTCAACAGAAACAATACGCGTACCAAAACAGCTGGGGACTCACCACTAGATCTATAGGTATAAAACAATTTTTTTTAAGTAATGGAAGTATTATTTAGTTTCTTAGATTTTAGTGTGTTTAAACAAATCCCCGTCAAAATAGTTAATAAATTTCTAATAATTTTTAACAAGCTTAATGTAATCGGAACAATTTGATTAAAATGCGGTAGGTCACAAAGACTCCAAAGTAATAGCATTATATTTTTTATTAAAGGACAGCAAAATAAAACTTCTTTATGGACAAAAATAGTAGATTTTAATTAAACTTAAATAATATAATAATAAAAACAAAAAGTTTAGTTTACTATTATATTTTTTCTGAAACCGCTCAATGACATTCCCAGTTATTAATTAATATAGCGTTATATCATTTTTTTGCTAACATCCCTGGGTGTACTGGTTATTTACTAATAAATAAGGTATAAGCATTAAAATTAATTAATTTCAATTGTATTGTTGTGTGTTATGTTTACAAAATCTTAAATTATGGGCAAATTTCAGGTGTTGCAGTGATGGTGCATGGTGACAACTCTGGTTTGGTACTGCCTCCACGTATTGCTAAAATTCAGGTTAATTTTTTTCGAATTTTTTTTCCTTAGTATTTTCGCTAACTTAGCAGCATGAGCGAAGTATTTTTAGACTTGCTTTTTGTTAAACATTAACGAGGTATACTCCGAAAGCCAGAAGACTACCCAATTCTCGTTAAAAATAAAAGTTATTTTTTTCGTTAGTAACAAGCTAAACGTTATTTCTAAAAATTATCGCAACCCCCACCGCCATCTTTAAAAATAAATTAAATTTTGTTATTTTCTATCTTGATTTTTAAAGATTTTCAATTTTCTGTGAATAAGTGTTAATATTTTTTTTTGTTGAAAAAGACACTAAATCAATATTGAACAATTTGTTAAATAAATTTAGGTAATAGTTATTCCCTGCGGTATAACTGCTAACTTATCCAAAGAGGACGAAGAAAAATTGTACTCTAAATGTAAGAGTGTGGTGCAATTGTTAAAAGATGCTGGATGCAGGTAAAATTTTAATTTACAATGTTTTTGATGCACAAACTACCTCATTTTTAAAACCGCAATGTTTTATTCTGTTGCTTTGCTTAATTACTCAGCGCTTAGCGCTGGAATTTTTTGTAAGCTTCACCTTATCTAGATCTTGTTGTCTAGAATAATAATGTTTATTGTTTAGGGATGTCATTTTTTTGTTGTCATTGTGTGGTGTACTCGGATGTCATTTTTTAACATCCGCGGATGCGGATTTTTGGAAACAAAAATCCGTGGATGCGGATGTCTATTAAATCCGCATTCTTACCTTATCGTTTTTAGTTCTAGATGGCATTTTATCCATATAGTTTTATAATTTTGAAAACAAAAACAAGTTCAAAACGCTGATTTTAGCTAAAAAGCGTGTTTATTGCATTTTTGATCCTTTTATAGCTAAAAAACTCATTTAGACCTGAAAACTTTGGCTTAGAGAAGGTTAGAAATCAAAAATTAGGTATTAGCTAATTTAAGAAGTAAAAAATAAGCAATATACACATCCGCGGATGTGAGTTCACAAATCTGTGGATGCGCGTGTCGAAAATAGTGCGAATGTCCGCGGATGCGGATGTTGGCCCCATACCTAAATTTTTTTAAAATTTTTTTACGCATAATTTTTTTATAACGGTTACACAATGTTTTTTTTGTTTTGTGTAAATAAATAGTATATAACTTAATCTACCGCGTGACTTGAGACCAGTATAACTACAGTTAAAACAAAATTTTTGCGGCTATTTTTAGAATTGGCCAAATTGATTTGCAATCATAGTCGAACAGGAGAAATATGGTGGGGTTCAATCCTCAACCTGCAGCCTGAAAATTAATCCACCCCTTATACATGAGCAACAAGTTGGTCCGGAGTGGGGGGGTTAAACGCCAAATTAGGGGAGGGGGTTAAAATCCTAGAAACGCAAAATACCCATATTTTGGTGCAGTTTACCCATATAATTTTTCGATTTTAAAAAATAGGTAAAAAACGCTAATTTTTGGTCAAAAAGCTCTTTTTATTGCATTTTTGAGCTTTTTACTGTTTAAAACATTCATTTTGACCTCAAAACTTAAGTCTGGAGGCAGTTAGAAGTCATTTTAAACACATTTTTTCTTCATTTTTCTAAAATTGAGGTAAGTTTTTCTGCCCCCCCCCCACTTCTGAGTGGGTGGGGATTAAACCCCCTTCTCAGTATTTGGGGGGAGGGGTATTTCAACCCTCCCCCCCTCCCGTGCCAATGTATGCCCCCTCTTAAAAAAGTTTTGGGCATCTTTCCCCAAATTTTTGAATCGTAACCCTCCTTTCAATTCAACCCATAATAAAAATTTTAGATTCAATTTTTTTGTTAGATATATATTAACACAAATATTACTAAATACAAAGTGGTTGTTATTTGTCATGTCACCTCAGTGACTTGTTATAAATACTTAACAAAACCAAGAATGCATAAGAGTAGAGAATGTCCGACTGTGTGTTAAACAATTGTTCAAATTGTAGGTAGATTATTACACGATGTGGATTTTTTATCACGTAAAAAAATCCACAACGCGTTGTGGAATAATCATAGGTGGGCAGGGGGGTTGGGGGGGGTTATACCCCCCCAAAATTTCGGATTTTGCTGACACCCCCCCTTAAATTTGGGGTAGTCGGGGACACCCCCCCCCCAAATTCGCCTCCCAAAGAAAAATTTTTAAGTGTTATAAAAGGACTAAAAAATTTTTCCGCGCTTCGCGCGGAGTGTTTATTACCTTATTTCCCCGTTCATTACCTTTTATTACCTTTAAATTCCCCCGCTACGCGGGCAGTTTAAATTTCCCCGCTACGTGGGCAGTTTAAATTGGCAATTTATCTTAGTTTTTCAATTGCAAATCGATTATCCCATTCAGTAGTTAAGGCATACATGTTTAATAAAACTACTATAAACACTATTATCCTTTTTTTAACGTTTTAAACACATGTTATAAATGTATAGTATAGCTATAAAAAACCTTAAATTTTGTAATTAGTATCATTTGGAATTAAAATTTCTAGTGTATTTTAGCGCCTCAAATTATAAATTTTCTCCTCCGGGGAATTGTTCCCCCCGAACCCCCCTGACTGAATTTTTAAGATCACAGAAAATTATGTAGAAATTAGGTAAAAAAAACAAAAGTAAAATGTATGTTCACGGGATCACCAGGAGACGATTTTTAAGCCGTTTTTAGTATATATTTTAAAAAATTTTCGCCTCCGGCGGCTGGGGGGACACCCCCCAGACCCCCGACCGACGCTTTGCATAGGCTGGCGCCGCTACGCGCCGCAGGCGGCGGCGCTCCGCGCCGCTTTGACAACACTTTCTCCCCCAAAGAACCGACGCCCCTAAAATAAAATCTTGACTGCGCCACTGCACATTATTATTAAAAGAATTAAAAAACTAAAATTTATAAGTTGCAATAAGGTCTTATTTTAATCTTACACAGTTTTAAAGCATTTATAAGCTTGTTTTACGTTTTTTTACGCGTTTTAAGCTCATTTTAAGGCAGCGCGGAAATATTGGGTACACCCCCCCTCAAAATTTGGGTCTTGCTGACAGCCCCCCTAAAATTTGGACCCCCCCCCCAAAATCTGAGAGGCTGCCCACCTATGGG
>JASAMX010001407.1:0-10205 GCA_030248175.1 Microlaimidae sp. YZB2_3 | reverse complement strand
GTTTATTGGAGAGTTGTTAATGTGATTTGTGACTGTGTTTGTGTGGATTTGTTGTTTTAGTGCTTTGTATGTTTTGTTGTGTATGTCTGTTGGAATGTTTGTTGTGTAGTTGTTGTTATGAAAGATTGTTTACTTTTTAAGCTTGCTGGGTGCAGGTTGTTGTGTTAAGTAGTTGAGTCGATTGTTTATGTTAATTGCTGCCAAATTTGCTTGTTTTGCGTGGAGTTGAATGCGTGTTGCTATTGGGAGGACTTTAGTTTCTGTGTGTAGTATGATGTGTGTCTCTGTGTGTTTGTGTCTGTGGTGTGCCCTGTTGCGACCCGTAGAGCAGTGTTTTGTATTGTTTGCAGTTTGTTGATTTGTGTGCTTGATGTTGTGGGGCCCCAGATTTTGCTGGCGTTCTGCTTTTTTCCTCTAGTACTTCAAACATTTTAAAGAATAGAGCCACAAACTGGCTAAGTAGGAAAAACAAAAAAGGTTAAGTTCCAATTCCAAATTCTAACGGGGGATGGCATTAGGGTAACAAAATTTAAAAATTTTGAGCGGTCAGATAGAATTCCCGCTGTTTTTCACAAACAAGAACGTGAGAAGGGGGGAGGAGCGGGCGGCACAAAATGGCAAATTGAAAAAGTTCAACCGCACTAGATTCCCTAAATTTTTTTACTTAGGGAATACTTATACATGCAATATTTTTATCGCACCTAGAAGCAATCGTTTCTTCAATACCGAAAATAATAATTTTCGCCAAAAGTAAGCAGCAAAGAAAAAACGAAAACGTTCAAATCCATCCTTCGCTTAAAAAACACAATCGCTCCAATTTTCAAGTGCACCCAAGGTACATTTTGTTTGTGTGCTCGACTATTCAAAAAGCATGCTCATTAAAATCCCTATCTCCGCCCCACTGAGGGTTGCTTAAACAGCTCAAACAAACAAAAAGAACAACAAACGCTCACCTGAATCCCTTCCGTTTTTTTAGCGGACTGCTCTTCTCCTGAGAGTCCGAGGAGGAGAAGTTCCGGTTGCTCCCGCTGCCGCTGCTGGTGGTCCGTTTGCGGCGCTCTCCGAGAGCGCGGAGCGCCTCCGTTTCCGTCCCCGTCTCCGACACCTCCGACGGTGCTGGTGAGCTAAGACTGGCGCTCGTGCTAGAGTTGCTAGGGGACGGGGTCCTTTCCGCCCGTTTTCTGGCGGCTTTCACGGATTCCGCCGGGCTTTTCTTGTCCGAAGAGGAAACTTTCCGCTTCTTACTCTTGTCCGAGGAACTTTTTGAGGTTTCCGGTTCGGTGGACTGGTCTTCCTTTTTAAGGGCGGTCGGTTTCTTCTTAGACCCGGAGGTGGCGGGTGCCTTACCGGCGGCCAGTGTAGCGGCTTGAGCGGCGGCCGCTGACTTGGTTTCCTGGGCCACCTGATAGAAAAAAGTCCCTTCCGTTAAATCGTTTAGGAGCCGGGAGACTTCGTTGGACTTCCGCCTTGGTTTCTCAACACGACTGGCAGGGATCCAATCGCCCGGGGACCCGGCGGTCACCACGTTCTTCGTTCGCTTCTCCGTTTTCTTCTTTGACAAGGAAACCGGCGGGGGAGCGTTTGGTGCCGGGGAATTGCCTATTTTTGAAAGCGCACTGGTACTCTGCTCACTCCGGGGACTTTTAATTTCCGCCGGACTATTGATACTCACAGGACTGTTCATCGCCACCGGACTGTTCCGCGTGGGGCTTTTTGTTCCTGAGCTTTTGGCACCCGGGCTTTGCATCCCCATCTGATCTGTCTGATCCTCGGAGTTACCACCACGCGGAGATTTCTGCGCCAAGGACCCCGAGGCGGTTCTATTGTCCACACTATTGCCACTGGATCGGTTTTGATCCTCCTCTATTGTCTCCAGGGGGGAGTTGGCAAAGAGATCCGGACTGTCCCCTCTTTTCAAAGCACCCGCTTTTGCTGCTAAGGCCCGGAGGTCTTGCGACAATGCGCCTAAAACATTTAAATTTATATTTTTTAAATTTAAGATAAGAAATTAAACTGTTAAACCATAAGCTAGATAATGAATACATTTAAACAAGCATTACGCTAAAATCCAACTAATTTTTGCAATAACATTTTTTCATAATCAATATGTTTTTGCTGTTAAAAATTACATTTTAAGTGATTAACTAACTTACTATTAATCAAATAACTAAAAAAAATAAAGTTTAAAAAATACATTACTTATTATTATGAAAAATTGCTCTCATTATTAATATCCAAATTACCTCTTGTTTTTTAACACTATTTATAACAAAAATATATAATATATACCGAAAAATGTGCAACTCTTATATAAAAAAGTACGGAAAAGTAGGTCATTATAATGGCTAGTAGTCATTTTAATTCGGCTAATTAAAATGGAGAGGAAGCCATTATAATAGCCATTTATTGATTTAATTTCACTTCATAATATACTCACAAGTGTAATACTGTCCGGGCCACACAAGTTTTTGCGTGTTGGACAGTATTAAACCAACACGGGAAAACTCGGGCGGCCCGGACAGTATTACACTTGTGAGTATATATGAAGTGAAATTAAATCAATAAATGACTATTATAATGGCTTCCTCTCCATTTTAACTCGCCGAATTAAAATTACTACTATGCCATTATAATGGAGGTGCCATTTAAATGGAGAGGCTCATTTATAATGGCCTACTTTGATTTACTTTTTTTGTATATGAGTTGCACATTTTTCGGTATATTATTATTTTTGTTTAAATAATTATTAACATTATCTTCTGAACTCATCAGGCAATATACCACAAACTTATCACTGTCCTACTAATTATACACGCACACTGATATAAATTTTGTAACAATCTATACACTTTGTTTTGTTCACCAAATTATCCGCGTTTAAATTTATTTTCCAGTGTCTATCTACTTTTCTGTAAAAATTAAAACTTTTATTTGCATTATTATTTTGCAAAATTATGGCTTTTATTTTTTTGTATATTACTGTAGTAATGTTAAATTTTCTACTTTTTATAGTTTGAATTTCGTACTGTTTTAATTTATTTTTTAAGTTTTTACCCTATTATAACCTTTAAAAGCTATATTTTATTCTAATCTTGTATGTTGAGTGTTGACAATTAAACAGCATTACAATATTGAATTAAAATCTAAAAAACATTCAGTCACTAATATTTTATTTAAATAATATTATTATATCGTAAAAATAATTATGCTCATTACCATTATCATCGTCTGATTTTTCGATATATCCACCAGGTGTCGTTTTCGGAGGACTTGGACAGCTGCTATCACATTCCATCTGAACACCACGTTTGTTCTCTGGGCTACAATTATATTAATATCTGTTTATCAAATTAGTTTTTTTGCTGTTGATAAAATACATAAATCATAAGAAGAAGTCTTTAAAACATTTTCCTTAAACATTTTATAATGTCAAATTCCCTCCCCCCCCCACAAACTTCAATGTACAAGTACATCTTTAACTTCAATCAATACTACATCTAACAATTTATTATTATAATGTTAAATTTTATTTAAGTAAATTTCATTACAGAAAAAATATTGATACATTGAATACAGACCTGTGCACGGTCTGAAAATGCCCCCCCCCCGTTTTATTGGAGGATTTGCCCCCCCCGTTTTATTGCCCCCCCCCCGCCAAAAAATGAAAAAGTACCCTAAAAATATGACGCCAATTTTGACCTATGATGACGCCATCATCGCGAATTTTTCGCAGTTTTTAGTCTATTTCAATGTAATTTAAACCATTTTAGACCTATTTTTACCTTATTTGCGCTTTTTTTGTCTCTTTTTTTCCTTTTTCCCTTCTTTTTTTCTCTTTCTTTTTCTCCCCTGGTTGCCCCCCCTGTTTTATTGCCCTCCATTTCAAAAAAGTTGCCCCCCCCGTGCCCCCCCGTTTTGGAATTGCCCCCCCCCCGTTTTAACCCCGGGGGGGGGCAGTGCACAGGTCTGTTGAATATAATGTTATAATTAATGCATTCTGTATCAATCAATATCTTGTTGTGATAAAATTTATTTAAATAAAATATTTTAAAAGTTCTTCATTAAAATTATTTCCTAAAAATAAAAATTGAAAAAACCTGTTTCGAAGGAACATACAGAAAGTTTATTTTGGGAAAGATTGAGAAAAAATGGGAGGGAGAGGCTCTTTTTTTTACCAGTTTTCCCGAAAAAATTTATGACTAATATATCATATAATAAAACTAAGGTATAAAAACTAACCTAATAATGACTGAGGAACTGGTAGAAGTGGAGGCCAAAGAAGCTTTGAGTTGAGTTGTGGCTTGACCTGCAAGCCCAACGTTAGCTGAGACGGTTGGACCCTGATGATGCCTTAAAATAATTATAATGTGTATCAATAAAGTAGTTTTGTATAAAAACAACAGCCAATATTAAAAAAATAATTTTTGGTACATTATAAAGAAAGCATCACACTGGTAGGTAACAAAACTTTAAATATTTTTTTAGTTTTAATGAATTTTGAACCTTAAAGTTAGAGTTATTTATTCTAGTGGAAATCATAACTACAAAAAATCGAAAATAACACAAATTGCAAACCAATTATAAAAGCAACTACACAAACCAAAAACATGTTTACAATAAGGACCTAAAGATCACTTAATTAGCATGCTTAAAACTAGAATATGTTTAAAAAAAATCGGTGTAAGCAAAAGCACTAATACAAAAATCATTATCCAACAATTTTCTTAAGAATTTGTAAAGAAACAGTTTACACTTGTTCTTGGGATAATGCGTTTCTTTGAATACAACTCTATTGCTACAATAAATTTTTTTGTATTTATTATATTTTTTAATCTTTATTCTAAACACGTGACCCGAGCCCAGTAATCTTTCTACCTTCCAACGCCATAAGAGCAATGGTTCTAATTCTAACCGTTTCTGATAACTTATAACTACTAAAGCCTCGACTAACTAAAGACTAAAAAACACAATAATTACACTAAAAAAAACTACTAACATTAGTATCATTTTTAACTTTAATCGTTAATCAGTTTTTACTTAACTTATTTTACGTACTTAAAAAATGCTTAAAAAGCTTTCGAAAATAATATTTTTAGCAACCATAGTGACGTTTCAGTTCCCAATATTAAAAACCAAAAAATGCGCCATTCCTGCAGAGAACGTGGCACCGGCGTATGTGATTCAAGATCACAGTCTTATCATCCATTATTTTAGCAATGTTGTGACTTACGTGAGTCCCATGTGATGGGATGACATCATTTTGTCGACGGTTTTCTCCACTTCCTCCGCCAGGAGGGCGCTTGTGTGGTGATGATCCGAGGTGGTTGGGAGTCCATGGTTGGAGGTGGGGAGAGCTGCCTGTTGCTGCGTGCCGACTGATCCGCCCAGTCCGTACATTCCGCTCACGCTGGCTGCGCTGTACGCGGTGGCCGTGCTGAGGGCGCAGCTGCTCGTGTGGGGCGTGGAATGGACGGAGGCTGCGTGCTGCTGCTGTTGTTGATGCAGGGACTGAGCGGCCGTGGCAGCGGTGTGGTGCTGTCCCGCAGCTTGAGGCCACGCTGCCTGTTGCGCTGCCAATCCAGCTTGCAATCTAATTTAAAACACACAACGTTAGGAAATTGTTTCTGTATAGAAAGGTTGTCACTGACGATTATTTATGAAGGCAAAGAAGAAATTTTGAGTTTTTCTTTTGACTAAATTCTGCTCACAAGTCGCAGCCGTATCAGTGGGTGCGCATAAAAAAGTTCCAACGGTTATCAAATATTACAAAAAAGTTAAATAACCCTTGCAGTAACAAGAAATAATTGGTACTCACATACCTTTGCTGGGGGTGTCCGTACAAGGCGGCAGCTGCATAAGCAGCATGGTTAAATAGTCCTTGGTTAAAGCCATAGGCGCTAAACGCCGCTGGGTTAGCGCTGTAAGCTGCGTACCCGCCCGTCAATCCTCGTTGGGGTTGACCATAAGCCTATAAAAATGAATATATTTATAGACGTTCAGACCTGTGCACGGTCTGAAAATGCCTCCCCGTTTTATTGCTGGATTTGCCCCCCCTTTATTCCCCCCCCCCCCCCGCCAAAAAAATGAAAAAGTACCCTAAAAATATGACGCCATTCTTGACCTATGATGACGCCATCATCGCAAATTTTTTGCAGTTTTTAGCCTATTTCAATGTATTTTAAGCCATTTTAGACCTATTTTTACCTTATTCCCGCTTTTTTTTGTCCCTTTTTTCCCTTTTCCCTTCTTTTTTTCTCCTTTTTTTTCTCTTTTTTTTCTTTCCCCCTGCTTGCCCCCCCGTTTTATTGCCCCCCCCCGTTTCAAAAAAGTTGCCCACCTCCCCCCCGTTTTGGAATTGCCCCCTCCCCCCATTTAAACCCGGGGGGCAGTGCACAGGTCTGGACGTTCAATGGAAAAAATCGAATTTAAAATATATAGTATATTTTAAAACAGTCGAAATCACATCTACCTACAATGCACTTCATTCCAATTTTGTTAATTTTATTTTTAACCAATGCACGTGTTTTTAAGGGGTTTTTACTCACCGAGAACATTTGCTGCTGGTGTTGTGCCTGTGCGGCTGCTGAGGTCCGTATCTGCTGAGCGTTGTACGGGTAACGCACGGCCGTGCTGGGTGTGTGCTGGCTCTGCGGGTATTGGGCGGCCAGGGGCTGGCTGGCCCCCGACGCCTGGAGACCGTGCTGCGGGCTGTTCAGGGACGCCGTCGTGTTCCGCGGCACTTTTTCGAACTAAATAAGTGCAAACATTTTAATTTCATATATATATATATGAAATTAAAATGTTTGCACTTATTTAGTTCGAAAAGTCCCGCGGACAGGGTCCCTGAACAGCCCGCAGCCCGCGGTCTCGCGTCGGGGGCCACCCAGCCTGGCCGCCGATGCCCGCAGAGGCGGCGCACCCGGCGCGCGCCGTGCGTTCATACGCTCGCGGGTGCGGACCTCCCGCGCACGGCGCAACGCCGGCGGCCGATGTTCCTAATCAGTGAAAACCCCTTAAAGACGCGTAATTGGGTTAGAAATCGAGATTAACAAAATTGGAATGAAGTGCATTGCTGAGCTCAATGTAACTCGAGTGTTTTAAAACTGTGCTCTATATTTTAAATTCGATTTTCATGAACGTCCAGACCCCTGCGTCCCGGGGTTAAAACGGGGGGCGATTCCCAAAACGAGAGAGAGCAATTTTTTTTTGAAACGGGGGGGCGGTGAAACGGGGGGCGGGGGAAAGAAAAAAAGAAAAAAAGGAGAAAAAAAGAAGGAAAAGGGAAAAAAGAACAAAAAAAAGCGGAAATTGAAGGTAAAAAATAGGTAAATAATTTTAATACATTGAAAATAGGCTCAAAAACTGCAAAAAATAATAGCATCATCATAGTAAAAAATCACATTAGGTTTTTTGGCGAGGCAGATAAAAAAAGCGAATGCCTAGAACGTAAACCGTGCACAGGTCTGAAGCCCTGTGAATATTCTACATTTTTTATAGGGCTTATGGTAGACCCCAAACAGATTGACGGGGGCGGTTGCGCGCGGCTTACAGCGGCTAAGCCCGGCGGCGTTTGCGCGCCTTATGGCTTTGAGCCGAGCGCTCCATTGCTGCTTATGCAGCTGCCGCCGTGTACGGACACCCCCCAGGCCGAAATGGGGTCCCGTACTTTCTCTTCCTGCAAGGGTTGTGTGCGTTTTTTGTTAATATTGGTGGGCCGGGGTGAAACTTTTATGCGCACCCACTGATACGGCTGCGACTTGTGAGCAGAATTTAGTCAAAAGAAAAACTAGAAAGTTATTTTCTTGCCTTCATAAATAATCGTCAGTCAACAACCTTTATACAGAAACAATTTGACGTTGTGTGTTTTCATTAATTAGGAGCTGGATTGCGCGGCGAGGCGGGCAGCGCGGTGCGCCCTAAATTGCGGGAGGCGCGGGGCGCCCGCGCCGCTGCCACAGCAGCTGCGGCGGGTCCTGCATCGACGACGGCGGCGGCGCGCAGCCTCCTCCCAGTTCCCGCGCCCCCCACACAAGGCAGCTCGGCCTCCGCCGCGTACAGCGAGCCGTGAGCGGAATGTACAGAACTGGGCGGCGGATGGCACGCGGGCAGGGTCTCCCCGGCCTCTGGACCATGGGACTCCGACCCACCTCGGTGGGTCGCCCAGGGCGCGGTCTCCCAAATAGGAGGAAGTGAGAAAAAGCAACAAAAGTGAGATGAGACCCATCCCCATCACATGGGACTCGTTCGTGGGGTCCCCGTTGCTAGAAATAATGGATGATAGTGTGATCTTGAATCACAATTACGCCTGCCCCACGTTCTCTTGCAGGAATGGCGCATTTTTTGGTTTTTAATATTGGGAACTGAAACGTCATTATGGTTGCTAGAAAATATTATTTCGAAAGCCTTTTAACATTTTTAGTACGTAAAAACATAAGTCGAAACTGATAACGATTAAAGTTAAAAATGATACTAATGTTAGTAGTTTTGGTGTAATTATTTGCTTTTAGTCTTTATTAGTCGAGCTTTCAGTAGTTATAAGTTATTGGGAAACGGTTAGAATTCAACACCATTGCTACTATGGTACCAAAAATTCTGGGCTCAGATTCGCTGTTTCAGAATAAAGAATTCAAAAAATATAGTCAAACCGAAAAAATTTATTGTAGCAATAAAGTTGTATTATTAGAAGAACATATGCCAACAATGTAAACTGTTTCTTTACAATTCTTTAGAGAAAATATTGGAATAATCGTTTTGTATTATGCTTGCTTTGCGCCCGATTTTTTTTAAAATACATATTGGTAGAGTAACATTTTAGTTATTTATTGAGCGTCTTTTGGTTTGTGTCGGTTGCCTTTATAATTCGTTTTGCAATTTGTGTTATTTTTCGATTTTTTGTAGTTTATGATTTCCACTAGAATAAATAACTTAACTTTTAAGGTTCAAATTTGGTAAAAACTTTTCAAAAAAATATTTAAAAAAACTGTCCTTTCAGTGTGGGTACTTTTACTTTTATAATGTTGCCGAAAATTTATTTTTAATACAAGTATGTTTTATTCAGAACTTTACTATTGATACACATTATAATTATTTTTAAGGCGTGGTGCGGGTCCAACCGTCTCAGCTAGTTACAGGGTCGAGACCACAACTCGGACTCAAAGCTCTTTAGGCTTCACTTCTACCAGTTCCTAAGTCATTATTAGGTTCGTTTTTATACCTTGATTTATTATATGATATCGCCATAATTTTTCGGAAAACTGGTAAAAAAAAAGAGCCTCTCCCTCCCATTTTTTCTCAATCTTCCCCAAAATAAACTTTCTGTATGTTCCTTCGAAACAGGTTTTTTCGATTTTTTTTCAGAAAATAAGTAAAAAATTTTTCGGTGTTTTTTATTTAAATAGATTTTTATCACAACAAGATATTCAATTGATACAGAATGCGTTGATTAACGTTGACGGACCTATACAGTACCCCCCCCCCCCCGGGGTTCGGGGCCAAAACCTAGGGGGGGCGCCGGGCAACTTTTTTGAAACGGGGGGCAACGAGAGGCAAGCAAAAAAAAAAAAAAAAGAAGGAAAATGGGGAAAAAGGACAAAAAAAAGCGGAAAATAATGAAATAGGTCTAAAATGGCTTAAAATACATTGAAATAGGCTAAAAACTGCAAAAAATTCGCGATAATGGCATTCATCATAGGTCAAAAATGGCGTCATATTTTCGGTACGCGGCGAGCAACGGAGAGGCAAATATTCGGGGGGGCTCAGGACCCATTAGCAGTACTGTAATTCAATGTATCGATATTTTTACTGTAATGAAATTTACTTTAAATAAAATTTAACATTATAATAATAAATTGTAAATGTAGTCTAAGAAAATTGAAGTTAAAGATGTACTTGTACATTGAAGTTTGTGGGGGGGAGGGAATTTGACATTATAAAATGTTTCAGGAAATTTCTTCTTATGATTTCTGTATTTTATCAACAGCAAAAAAAACTAATTTGATAAAACGGATATTTAATATAATTGTAGCCCAGAGAACAAACGTAGGTGTCCCAGATGGATGAATGATAGCAGCTCTCCATCCTTCAAAAACGACACCTGGTGGATATATCGAAAAAATCAGACGATGATAATGGTAATGAGCATAATTATTTTTACGAATATAATAATATTTATTCAATGAATATTAATATGAATGTAGCAAAAATAT
>JASAMX010001405.1:0-14801 GCA_030248175.1 Microlaimidae sp. YZB2_3 | reverse complement strand
TGTTGTTCTTCGTTCAGTTACGTATTGCTTGAATATCTTAGCTAGTTTTCTTAAAAATTACTTAAATTTTGTTATAAACAAGATTTGTAACTTATTTCAGTGTTAGAAACAAAAATAAATTTAAAACTTAAGTTTTTGGTTACCTGGGCTTTTTTTTTCAAAAAATATATTCATCTATCATTTTTTTACTAACATCAAAAGTTTTTATTTAGCAAACGTAAAGTTGAAATTTATTTTTTAAAACTTTTCTAAGAAATAAAACATGAAAATATTAAAACAAAAAAAAAAAACACAATTCTTAGCAGCGGAATTGGCGCTGTTAATTTTCAAACCGAAATCTAAGATTATTGATTTGTCTGGCATAGTACTGGATGAGCAGGTGGCTTGTTGGACTTTCTTAACTTTGGACTGAGCGGGACCTCGCACCACGGGCGGGCGCCGACCCTCGCCGATTTCGCCAACCAAGGCGCCGGACTATTGAATTTCATCGACAGCATTCGACGGAATCCTGCGGTGGAACCCGTCCGTCACACCCAGACCAACAATCTTCTGGGTATTGACGGGATCCAGGGGGTTCCGGACCGGCCCGGCCTCCCGAACGTTCACTTTCTGGAGGGGGTGCCGGTGGTGCCGGGGGTTTCGGGGTCCCTGCCCGGGGCGGGGGAGTGCCTCCCCCGGGGAACACCCCTTGTCAACCCTATCTCTCCTAGTTTCTTTCAAAACTTTTTGCGCGGAATTCCCGGGGCACAAGATGTGATCAGAAGCTTTCAGCGATTACCTTCCGTAGACATGGATAAATTGATGGGCGAATGGCACTGGGTAAGTTTTAATAAAGTTGAATAACTTGATATCTTGCGATCAAAACTAAAAATATTCATTTAGCAGCAATATCAAAGATTTATTTTTCAAAAAAAGAAAAAAAAAACAAAACAAAACAAATCGACAATGGTGTATTTAGAAATTTAAAAATACCAATATTTGATTATCCCATTTGAAACCGCAATAAATTAACTTTGTTTTTTTTTAGAATGAATAGTTTAAAATTTAAAATATAGGTTGGTTTATGGTTCATCATTTACCGTTTTGCTTTTATAACGTGTATTTTGTCAAAACAGTACTGCCGAGGGGAAACATAAAATAAATTGTCACTGTATCCCTATAGATTTACGCAAAAAAACAATATTAAGTATTTTCAGTATTAAAATTTCACTTTCCTATTGAAGAGGCTATAATAAAAAGCTAAAACTAATAAACAAAAACTTATTTATAGGTTCTTCACACACCGAGCGTTCACACCAGACAATGTGCAACATCACAATGTAAGCTGTTTTTATGTAAAAAACGAAGCTAACTGTATGGTTTTTATATAAAAACAAAAATATAAAACAACACAACATATCCCACTCCAACTCTATAAAAAGCGAGAAATATATTTGTACGAATTCAGCTTTTGCGACTGAGCTTGGGGCAAAAAACTGCTTAAAGTAAGGAATTTTTCCCGTGTTCTGTGTTGACGATTTTCGATAAAAAATATACGAATACGAGTATTGTAAATTAATGATTTTCACCTCATTATTTGTGAAACAAAACCTTGTATCGGCAAACATGATGGTATTTTATAAAATTAACTATATTCTGTCTATTTTGTAAAAATTCTGTCGCAAACAATTTCGGAATAATAAAATTGATCTTTTTATTATGTTTTTTTATATAAAATAATTGAATAAGACAATTAATGTTGATGTAAATTAGGGGATTTTTGGCGTAAAAATTTCATTTACACTGAAACTGTGACCAGTTTCATAACTTGTGTGACCGGTCTATGGTGTTTGAAGTGTAAAAAAATTTTTTACGCCAAAAGTTCCAGGATTCACGTCAACTGTGTAAAAAATTATGTCTTAAGATATTATTATTAAGATAATTACGGAAGACCTGAATTTAGTGTTTTTGACTGTTAGAAACCAAATTTGACGACCGATTTTGTGCTTTCTACGTTTCGCAAAAACGGGTTTAAATGGCTAGATTTGTTTACTAAAAGACTAATATATTTCGACGAATACTTTGTTAAAATCTACAGTCAAGGTGTCAAAATTATGCTAAATTTATGTTTCATCGCTTTTTTATTTTCATATTTTATGTTACAAAAAAGAGTGTAGCAGAAAACAAATTATTCAAATACAAATTGCCCCAAAAGCCCTATTTTTGTCAGTTTTAAAAAATTAATTTTTGAGCCGCTAAAAATATGACAAAAAAAATTGCAGGAATTTTGCCAAAAAAAATTATCGAAACCGAAGACAACGGATTTAATTCTGTACTGCATCTTTAACCTGTGATTTGGCTCTGTACTGCTACCTTTTAATTTTTAATGGGAGGGAAAGTGAGAGGGGACAACGAAAATTGTGAAAGTTAAAACGTATAATAGTACCGTATTTCTGCTAATAGTAGCCTAGGCTACTATTTTTTTATTGGGTGGAAAATTGTATGCTACTATTAGAGGCTAGGCCACTGTTTTTCAACAAAAAAGAACAGACAGGTATAGTATTCAAAGAAAAATTTTTTCCAAACAAAATAATCTACAAGCTTTAAACAAAATTTCTATTTTCATCGAATGACAATGAATGACCAATGTTTTGACCAATGACCAATAAATCAACGAAAACATCACTATCATTTGATAATTTACCAGTTTCATAGAATTCTTCATTATCTAAACCTCTCAATAAGCCGCCCTTAACATTGCGCACGACTTCTATTAGAGACTAAACTACTATTTTTTTAAATGAGTGCAAAAGCGTAGGCTAATATTAGAGGTAGCCTAGTATTAGAGAGTGGACTACTATTAGAAGAAATACGGTAAATATATAAAAATATATCTATAAAAATTAAAAGCAGGACTTTCAAAGCAAAACAACAAAAAACTTTAGTACCCTCCTTCTTTAAAGACAACTAAAGCAAAATCTTCATAATCTAAATGAATTTTTTAATTATAGAACCCTTCTAAAAAGTGAATTGAAATATTTAAATCAAATTAAACCATATTCAAATTTATTTTAGATAATGGGTTAAAAGTTACAAATGAGACTGGTGGCTACTTCTCGGTGCTCAATAAGTTTAGAGATGGTTCCGTCAATGGACCTCCTAAAATCGGCTTTGGCTACGGAATTCAGTCACAAAAAGGAATTTCACTTTATACTCAAGCCGACCCTTGTCCATGTAAATTTTTCCTTAACTTGAATAATTTTTTATTTGAAATTTAGTTAATTATTTATTTTCAGACCCAGCCTTATATATTTGGTCATTGGCAGTATCAATCTGTAGTTATAGCTAATAGTTATTAATGTCCACCTTTTTAGCGAAAAAAGCAGGTCAAAAATTAAGGCTGCCGAAATTTTATTCATATTATATTTTAGTTTTATTTATATTATTAAGTAAAAGCGTGTCCACAGCCACGAAACAAAAAAAGACAGTTGGAATTCAACGCTTTATAACTTGAATGCTACTGTTCGTGACATATCGAGCGTGAACGTGGCGGGGTGAAACTGCCGAAATTGATCATACAACAATATGTAACTCAAAAATATTCCCCAGCATGTACACTAAATTTTCAACCAAAATTTTGCAAGAATACGTGACTTTTTTGTTCTTCCAACTAAGGGCCCGACCGGATAGGGGCTGGAACTCACCAACATTGGCCGTCCGGATTTTTGAAATCCTAAAAAATAAAATTCGATAAATCTCGAATAAATCGAAAACGAATGTGTTTTGTTGAATGAAATTGCGAAAAACAATAATGCGAAAAATAATCTATGTAGATTTTACAAAAAAATTAATGTATTCGATAATCTAAACAGACAAGAGATTCTTAACTCCTTGTGTGTTTTGGTAAAAAAAACCAAACACCAAATTTCGGAATTCAATATTAAATGTGCTCGAAATCCATTAGTTTTGTGAAATTTTTGGAAAATATATTAGAAAAAACGTGTTTCATAGATAATTAGAGGATGAAAATTTTATTTGCGAATTTATTTCACGATTATTATAATATATTATTTTTATATTTTGAAAATGAAACGTGTGAAATGAAGAGAAAATTGAAAATTTCAAACGTGTCTCAAAAATCGATTTGATTAATTGGTGAATGTTTATTAATTACTGGTTTCTAGGCCAATTCTGACTTTAATTTGTAGCGTTTAAAAGTAAATAACTTTCTAATTTAGGAAATAAATTACGGTTTTTTTAGTCAAAAACGATTTTTAAACTTAGGCATTTTTCAAGGCTGGTGGTAGCTAATTTTTTGTTAAACTTTTCCTTAATTCAAAACTATGTTTCCTGTTTAAATTTTCTAAAAGCCTGCTAATTTAAAGTATTCGCGAATTTTTTATCCAATATTTTATGATTTTTATAATCAAAATGCATCAAAATTTGGCAATTTCTTATCGAATTAAAAAAAATTAAGTGGTTTTAGTTTTTATTATTATTGTACCTAAAAACAAATCTAATGTAATCGTAATATGTCAATCGTAAATACAATGCTGTTATTTTATAAAAATTTTGCTTTGGTAAATAAAATATCATTTATAATTCATTAAAACTGTTTTTTAAAGTCAAAAATAGGTTTTTTTGAACATATTTGTCGTAGGGTAATTAATTATAAGTATGTGTACCAATGATTGATTTGACCGATTAAAAAGTTAAATACACATGTTAACATGTATAACATTTCTATACCCCATTTAAGACCTTACTTTTAAGGTTATTTTTTTAATTTAAGTCTTCTGTAAAAAGTTGCGAACCCATTTAAGCCCAAAAATTGCCTATTTTCGGTATGTACGTACCATTTATGTTGTTAAAAAAATTTGTTAAGTTAAAAAATATTTTAAAAATTATATTTTTACATTGTTAGAATTTTTAAAAATCATCCTCTAATTATCTATGAAACACGTTTTTTCTAATATATTTTCCAAAAATTTCACAAAACTAATAGATTTCGAGCACATTTAATATTGAATTCCGAAATATGGTGTTTGGTTTTTTTTACCAAAACACACAAGGAGTTAAGAATCTCTTGTCTGTTTAGACCATCGAATACATTAATTTTTTTGTAAAATCTACATAGATTATTTTTCGCACTACTGTTTTTCACAATTTCATTCAACAAAACACATTCGTTTTCGATTTATTTGAGATTTATCGAATTTTATTTTTTAGGATTTCAAAAATCCGGACGGCCAATGTTGGTGAGTTCCAGCCCCGGTCCGGTCCGGTAGATCCGGTATATCCGGCCATTTCCGGTGCGGCCGGATCTTTCTTTTTAAAAACCGGATCTTGGCTGGATCTGAGTTTTTTTACATGAATATAATAAAATTTATTTTTTTTATCTCATTTTGACATTCCCAACAAAAATTTTGACTTATGCCATTATTCCACGATGGGATAAATGGATGACCCATGGCCATGATGGGTCTTTTTGTTTTTTGATTATGTCTGTAATTTTGTTATTTATATTTAGTTTAATTTTTAAGCTTTTTATATATTTATTTGGTTTGTATTGTGTATATTTTGTTGTTTTTTTTAAAAATATATTACCCACAAATCAGAGGTTTCGTTTTTGGTCTATTTACTTAAGTATATGCAAATTTTTTTCTTGTTGCCTTTTAATAGTTTTTTAAGCAATAAATTGTTTTTATCATTTTTTAATCAAATAACTCTTTAAAATTATTGTTTACTACTCTATTTTACCCATTTTGTTTTTTTTTTATTTTTGAAAAATTATAGTTAAAGGTTCAGCAAGAAAATTTGCTAAAGGTTTTAAAAATAAGGCTATAAATGCTCTTTATTAGCTGTCAAAGTTACTATATAAAAAGGCGAAAAATCACAACAATTTAGTTTAGTTCTCCTTTGTTTTAATGTTTTATGTTAATGTTTTTTAATATGTTTCATGTTTTGTTGTAAATTTGCTTGTTGGTTTATATATATATATATATATATATATATATATATATATATATGTGTGTGTGTGTGTGTTGTTAGGCTTGGTGGTCTTACTGACGAGTGCAACACCAAGGGCGTTTAAGACTAATGCACGAAACGCCAACTGGAACCTGTTAGGAAAAAAGAGCTTTAAGTCAATTTATTTTAATCGATATTACATGATCCTTGCCTTTCAGTGGATTCTAATGTGCAGCACTGTGGACTTTTTTGTTTGCTTAAGTGTTGTTTTGAAATTACTGGCAAGCATTGAGTTCACAGTTGTTTGTACTATTTAAGAGTGTGGTTATGTCTAAGTTAATAATATTTTATTTTTAGCTTCAACTTGTTTAGTTTAAAATCACAGACTGTTAAACTGTTATAGCGCGTTTCATAGTCATCTTATAAAGCTTATATGGCAGTTCTGATGACTACTTCATCGTGAGATCTTAATAACTTGCTGATGTGGATATAACAAAAAACAGAGCACAGTATATAATTAAGTGCCTGCATTTTATGTTTTGTCTAGAAAGTTTACAATCAAAGAAAAATGTAACAACATGTATGTGACTATATAGCTTCAACTAAAATTTTTTATACAATCAGGGGATCGTGATAGTTGGTTTGGTTACTTTTTTAGAAATTTTCATATATTCTTTTCCATTTTTTATAGCTCAATCACTACTAATATTTTGGTTTTTAAGTGCTTTAAAAAATAAAATCCAAAATTTAAGTTTTGTCATGTTGGTTGTCACCTCCCAAGAGGAGCCAATTAGCTCCATAGTATGTATGTTTTATATACCTAACATTATGTAACATTAATTTATAATTTTGTTTATATTTTTTTTGATTATTTTAATATATTTATTTTATTGTTATCATTTAGAAAGCTTAAGCTTATACCATTTTTTGCTTTGTTGAGGCTATTTGGTATGTAGTAAGCCTATAAAATACATTTTTATTATTTTATTTTATTATTAGACAATAGTATTAAGTTTGAAATATTTTGTAAAGATCCAGTCCGGATCTGGTTCCGGTCCGGCTGGGTTTGTTTTGTTTTTTTTTGTTGTTTGTGTTTTTGGGTTGGGGGGGGGGGGGAAATCGAAAATATCGGATCCGGTCGGGCCCTATTCCAACTTTACGTTACCTTATCCTAACCATCGTTACTTCTTTTTTTGCACTTGTAATTTTTCGTGCAATCAATACAAATTTTTTACGCTGCGACTTCCTTTTCAGTAGTGTAGGAAAAATTGCGTTAATTAATGCTGTAAACTAATACTGTGTAAAACTACAGTGCACGAAAAACCATTGTGATTGGTCTGGGCTGCGTCTAGGGTTTTAAAGAAAGACACCGATAATACGGTCAATTAACTTGCTAGTAAAGCTACGGAATCTTAAGTACCAACATTAACAAATTTGACGTGAATTTCGCAGTAAAACAAAAAAAAACAAACAAAAAACTTCAGACAATTTTAGAAGAGTAGTATCAAAATCCAACACTGATATATCTAAAAAAAATTGCAGATCAGGTGTTAGCAGTCGGTCCAGCAAGCTTCAAAGGAACTGGTCAATACGAATACGTGATTCTTTCTAACTGGGCTAAGTACCCAGTCATCGGTTTAGCTAGAGATCTCCGATCGTTTTATGACTCATTACATTTATGACATGGACAACTTACTTAAGGTCAGTTTGTTCTTGTTTGCTAATCGATTTTAATTGCACGATATAATAAAAAATAAACCAACAAAAAATAATATGAAATTTTATATTTAAAATAGTGTTTTAAATACAATACTGTATTAAAATTACTGCAAATGGTTGATTGTGTAAATAAAATGTGTTTTTATATAGACCAGAAAACTATATCAACTCCTTAACTGATGCCCTCGGAAGTGTAAAATATTCCAATTGGCATTACTGCCAAGGCAAAGTAAACACTGGAAACATCGTTGGCAATATTTTGAACGATCTTCTATTCGGAAAGTGAAAAAAGGTTAAACTGGTCAACTTACCGACAAAATATAGAAACATTGTTTTTGTTGTTTCTGAGAATGGAATTTTTGTGCGATAAATTAATGTGATAATAATGTGTTAAATCTTTACGTTCTCAGAAAATACTTATAAATTATTTTATTTCCATGAATTGGTATTCTTTTTAGTGTAAAAAATGTAAGACTGAAGCAAAATATATAATATTAGATTTTTATATATGTTTAGCGGCAAGTTTTTAACATTTAAAACTGCGTTTTGAAAAACATTTGATTTTTTGTAAATATTTACAAAGAAATGAAGTCTCATCCTAAAGCAACACACAAAAAAAAAGAAAATAGTTTGTTTAATGAACTTATGAACACACTGTTGCAGCTACGTTTGGTTTGCCTTTAGTTAAAATTTTTTATCATGTGGTTACATTACATCCTGAAAAATATTATTTTAATCTTGGAGGTTAGTTAGCCCAAAGCCCCGTAAATTTAGCGGTAATTTTTTTCAGTAAAATTTCTAAATTTTGACAATGTCTAAAAAAATTTGGGCAGATTTCCTAAACTAAAAGATGCATAGCTTGTTAAAGGTAACCTAAATGGGTCACTACGAAGGGTAGTCAAGTTTACACTTTTTACAAAAATCGTGAAAATTTAAACCACCTCCAGGGGCCTGTTTCATAAAAACCTTTGTAAATTCTCATTTTACAAATCTCCGCCTATTTTTTGTAAAATACGCGATAAAGGCTTTTCGACTTGCAATCCGGGAGCATCTGCACGCACTGCTCTGCGCTGATCGGTCGCAACCACGTCATTTAACTCCGCTGACCGATCAATATTCGCCGCGTCCTATATCCTCTATTAAGTAATTTACAAAAAATAGGCGGAAATTTGTAAAATGAAAATTTACAAACGTCTTTATGAAATAGGCCCCAGAAACAAAAAACAAGGCTTGGGAATCTTTAAAAAATTCGTTTAATAAAAGTGCTGCTTCTGCTGAAAGGAAAGCTATTCTACATAATTTATACAAATTATAAAATAATAAGCACTAATAATATTAAATTGATAATATTAATTGTCTGTCTCCTGCCGGGCCTATTTTATAAAGACGTTTGTAAATTTTCATTTTACAAATCTCCGCCTATTTTTTGTAAATTACATAATACAGGATATAGGACGAGGCGAATATTGATCGGTCAGCGGAGATGAAATGACGTGGCTGCAACCAATCAGCACAGAGCAGTGCGCAAAGATGCTCCCTCTGGAATACAAGTCGAAAAACCTTTATCGTGCATTTTACAAAAAATAGGCGGAGATTTGTAAAATGAGAATTTACAAAGGTTTTTATGAAACAGGCCCCTGGTGTTATTTGATTTTTAATACTGAAAGGGGAACTAACAGTGTCATAAATACTTTCGTAAAGCTATATCAAAAGGCATTCGTCTTTATTAGACCAATTGGCCCCCTTTACTCCTGAAATATCTAATAAAATTTGTGCCATTTTAAACTAAACCGCGCAGCGTCTGCAACAAACCCGTCAAAATACTCAGTTAAGTAGTCACGCAGGTACGTTGATTTTAGGACACAAGGGTACTGGACACGAGGGTAGTGGACACGAGGGTACTGGACACGAGGGTACCGGACACGAGGGTACTGGACACGAGGGTACTGGACAAGAGGGTACTGAGCTAATAAAAAATACGTTTGTCACCAATATGTAAATTTTTGAAACTGAATGAGCCGAACTAAATTTAAATCGTTTAAATGCGTAGACGATTAAACGTTACATAAGTCGGTTTTAATTATAAATAACATTTTTTCTTGCTTAAATATAATGCAACTTATTACAAAAAAACTTCGTAAATAGTTTAAAAAACTAATTGAACGAAATTTTTAAAGGTCATTTTACACCAAATTTGTACAATGACTTTTTAATAAAAAACAATAATAATGTTTGAAGATTCTAGGACACGAGGGTACTGGACACGAGGGTACTGGAGACGAGGGTACTGGACACGAGGGTACTGGACACGAAGGTACTGAGCTAAGAAAAAATACGTTTGCCACAAATATATAAATTTTTTAGACTAAATGAGCTGAGCTGAGCTGAATTAAATTTTAATCGTTTACACGTGTAGACAATTAAACGTTACATAAAATCGCTTGGTTTTTAATTATAAATAACATTTTTTCTTGCTTAAATATTATACAAGTTAATAATAAAAAACTACGTAAATAGTTTAAAAAACATTAAAACACGAAATTTTTAAAAGTTATTTTACACACAGTTTAAAACTAAAATAATTGAGTTTTTATGATAAAATCTTTGGAAAAATAACTTCTGCAAAAATAGGTTGTAGTAGTAGAAATATAAAAAATAACTTCTTGCCTTTTTTTAATTCACTCTAGCTTAAGGAATTCACTTGAACACATGTTTATCATTTAAGACAAGGCAAACAAAATGTGCTTTTAATAAAAAAACATACAATATTGTAAGATTTTTCATGTATGATATTATGCATTTCAATCTAAGTATAGAGTCGTGAGTAAAATATTCAAACAACGGATCTTTGGGAGTCTTCGAAACCCCACCATTGCAAGGTAAACTTTATTTCCCTAAGCCTAAGCAATTCTCAAAAATTAAGCTAAACTTTATCATAATATTTCAACAATAGTGTACTTTTAAAAAATACCGAATAATTTACTGTTAAAAAAGGCAAGCAATTGTTTTCCGAAAAATTATTACTAAAATGTTTGTGAAAGGTTATTAATAGCAAAATTATTAATTCATTTTTTTCTACACTCCATGAAAAATAACCACAAAAATTTTTTGACAGCACAATCAAAGCATAACGACAACCTATTCTCAGCATTTTTAAAGCTGGTTATTATATAAAACCATACAGGAAAATGTAGACAAATTACACGAAAATGTTTTAATGTTTTAATGTTATAATATTATTATTTTTGTTTTATGTCTTTTCAAAAATTTTATTTTTATAATCCCACCTTTTATAAGTCAGTCAAACAAACTATGATATTTAAGTAAAACAAACTATTGTTATGCAATAAGTTTATCCCGATTTATGCCGGAAGGTTATATTTTTTGCTCGTCAGTACCCTCGTGTCCAGTACCCTCGTGTCCCCCTTAAATAATGAATCGATTTTGCTGCGAGGTTGTGGTAAACACAATTTTTTTAAGCCCAGTACCTTCGTGTCCAGTACCCTCGTGTCCAGTACCTTCGTGTCCAGTACCCTCGTGTCCAGTACCCTCGTGTCCAGTACCCTCGTGTCCCGTTCCATGTTTGAAGCTTACTCCAAAGCTCCAAACCTTCAAAACCCTGCCTTTGCGATGGAATGAGAACGCCAAGAAGTTACTTAGTTACGGTTTTTTCTAAAACATATACTCATATCAAAATACAAAGCGAATTGCACAGTGTGTTTGCTGTCATTCATAATTTAAACTCTTTTTATCGACTCTTGATTAATATAATTGATTTTTTTTGATAAAATCTTTAGAAAAAAATAACTTCTGCAAAAATGGATTCCAGTAGTAGAAATGTAAAAAAACTATCTTCTTGTTTTTTTTAGTCCAATTAAGCTTAGGGAATTCACTTGAAAACATGTTAATCATTTAAAACAAGACAAACAAAATGTGCCTTTAAATCTCAAAAACATACAATTGTTAGATTTTTCAGACATGATATTTTATGCAATTACATTTAAGTATAGAGTCGTGAGTAAAATAATCCAACAGCGGATCTTCCGGAGTTTTCAAATTTCCACCATTGCATAGTAAACTTTGTTTTCCTAAGCCTAAGCCAAACCCAAAAAGTAAGCTAAACTTTTAACATAATATTCTAATAATAGTATGCTTTTAAAAAATACCGAATAATTTCCTTTTAGAAAAGGCAAAAAATTGTTTTTCGGATATTTTTGTTTTATTTCCTCTTAATATTTTTTTATAGTCCTACCTTTTATAAGTAAGTCAAAAAAACTAAATGATTTTTAAGTAAAACAAATTATTGTTATGCAATAAGTTTATCCCGCTTTATGCGGGAAAGTTATGTTTTTTGCTCGTCAGTACCCTCGTGTCCAGTACCCTCGTTTCCCCCTTGAATAATGAATCGATTTTGCTGCGAGGTTGTGGTAAACACAATTTTTTAAGCCCAGTACCTTCGTGTCCAGTACCCTCGTGTCCAGTACCTTCGTGTCCAGTACCCTCGTGTCCAGTACCCTCGTGTCCAGTACCCTCGTGTCCCGTTCCATGCTTGAAGCTTACTCCAAAGCTCCAAACCTTCAAAACCCTGCCTTTGCGATGGAATGAGAACGCCAAGAAGTTACTTAGTTACGGTTTTTTCTAAAACATATACTCATATCAAAATACAAAGCGAATTGCACAGTGTGTTTGCTGTCATTCATAATTTAAACTTTTTTTATCGACTCTTGATTAATATAATTGATTTTTTTTGATAAAATCTTTAGAAAAAAATAACTTCTGCAAAAATGAATTCCAGTAGTAGAAATGTAAAAAAACTATCTTCTTGTTTTTTTTAGTCCAATTAAGCTTAGGGAATTCACTTGAAAACATGTTAATCATTTAAAACAAGACAAACAAAATGTGCCTTTAAATCTCAAAAACATACAATTGTTAGATTTTTCAGGCATGATATTTTATGCAATTACATTTAAGTATAGTCGTGAGTAAAATAATCCAACAGCGGATCTTCGAGAGTTTTCAAATTTCCACCATTGCATAGTAAACTTTGTTTTCCTAAGCCTAAGCCAAACCCAAAAAGTAAGCTAAACTTTTAACATAATATTCTAATAATAGTGTGCTTTTAAAAAATACCGAATAATTTACTTTTAGAAAAGGCAAAAAATTGTTTTTCGGATATTTTTGTTTTATTTCCTCTTAATATTTTTTTATAGTCCTACCTTTTATAAGTAAGTCAAACAAACTAAATGATTTTTAAGTAAAACAAATTATTGTTATGCAATAAGTTTATCCCGCTTTATGCGGGAAAGTTATGTTTTTTGCTCGTCAGTACCCTCGTGTCCCCCCTTGCATAATGAATCGATTTTGATGCGAGGTTGTGGTGAACACAATTTTTTTAAGGCCAGTACCTTCGTGTCCAGTACCCTCTTGACCAGTACCCTCGGGTCCAGTACCATTGTGTCCGTACCCTCGTGTCCTGTTCCCACTTTGTTAAGTAGTTTACGGTGCAACCCGATTTTTCGAGCCATTGAGCAAAGTTACTACTTAAGTAGATACTTTCTTAAGCTGCCAATTTAAGTATTTATGGTGCAACCGGGCCTATGTCAACTTTTGACTCAAGCATTGTAATTTTACCTACAGGCAATTAATATATCAATTTAAAGTTCTTTACAAGATGATTTAATAAAATTTGCTTTAAATTGTTGCGTACAATATACAGACACCTTTGTAACCCAAAACTTTGTAGCAGGTGTTTTTTTACTCTTATTATTTTTAATTCGTGTTGCTTTAGGATGAGACTTCATTTCTTTGTAAATATTTACAAAAAATCAAATGTTTTTCAAAACGCAGTTTTAAATGTTAAAAACTTGCCGCTAAACATATATAAAAATCTAATATTATATATTTTGCTTCAGTCTTACATTTTTTACACTAAAAAGAATACCAATTCATGGAAATAAAATAATTTATAAGTATTTTCTGAGAACGTAAAGATTTAACACATTTTAATATATTATCACATTAATTTATCGCACAAAATTTCCATTCTCAGAAACAACAAAAACAATGTTTCTATATTTTGTCGGTAAGTTGACCAGTTTAACCTTTTTTCACTTTCCAAATAGAAGATCGTTCAGAATATTGCCAACGATGTTTCCAGTGTTTACTTTGCCTTGGCAGTAATGCCAATTGGAATATTTTACACTTCCGAGGGCATCAGTTAGGAAGTTCATATAGTTTTCTCGTCTATATAAAAACACATATTATTTACACAATCAACCATTTGCAGTAATTTTAATACAGTATTGTATTTAAAACACTATTTTAAATATAAAATTTCATATTATTTTTTGTTGGTTTATTTTTTTATTATATCGTGCAATTAAAATCGATTAGCAAACAAGAACAAACTGACCTTAAGTAGTTGTCCATGTCATAAATGTAATGGTCATAAAACGATCGGAGATCTCTAGCTAAACCGATGACTGGGTACTTAGCCCAGTTAGAAAGAATCACGTATTCGTATTGACCAGTTCCTTTGAAGCTTGCTGGACCGACTGCTAACACCTGATCTGCAATTTTTTTTAGATATATCAGTGTTGGATTTTGATACTACTCTTCTAAAATTGTCTGAATTTTTTTGTTTGTTTTTTTTTGTTTTACTGCGAAATTCACGTCAAATTTGTTAATGTTGGTCTTAAGATTCCGTAGTTTACGGTTAATTATTGACCGTAATATCGGTGTCTTTCTTTAAAACCCTAGACGCAACCCAGACCAATCACAATGGTTTTTCGTGCACTGTAGTTTTACACAGTATTAGTTTACAGCATTAATTAACGCAATTTTTCCTACACTACTGTAAAGGAAGTCGCAGCGTAAAAAATTTGTATTGATTGCACGAAAAATTACAAGTGCAAAAAAAGAAGTAACGATGGTTAGGATAAGGTAACGTAAAGTTGGAATAGGGCCCGACCGGATCCGATATTTTGGATCCGGCCGGACCGGAACCGGATCCGGACCTGTAGAAAATATTTCAAACTTAATACTATTGTCTAATAATAAAATAAAATAATAAAAATGTATTCTATAGGCTTACTACATACCAAATAGCCTCAACAAAGCAAAAAAATGGTATA
>JASAMX010001404.1:0-61576 GCA_030248175.1 Microlaimidae sp. YZB2_3 | reverse complement strand
GTTGTACTTCGTTCAGTTACGTATTGCTCTCACCCAGAACAAAGAACAAATTGGCGGCCATGTACACAAACAACCCACTTAATTATTTAACACAACAACCTGCACCCAGCAGGCTCAGAAAGAAAGCAAACAATATTTCACAACAACAACTACACAAACAAACATACCTACAGACATACACAACAAAACTTACAAAGCACTAAAACAACAAATCCACACAAACACAGTTACAAACCACATAAATAACACTCCAATAAACCCAATACTTCAAACAAAAGCACACGGACACGCGTACGCGCACGCACCTTGCAAGTGTTTTTTTGATTTGTTGCTGTAAAAAATGGTACGTCGCTCATTCCAAAGTATTAAAAATATATAACACTATATATTATACTATGGTTGAATTATATCTGGCTGACGCTTACATGAAGGGACCAATTAAAATTGTGCGGTAATGACGTTTTTTTAAAAAAACAAATAAGAACGCAGAATTTTTTTTAATTCCACCTTTTTACAAAATATACTAGAATTAACCATTTTTAGCCCTTTAAAAATTTGCATTTGGGTTTTAAATTAAGTAAATTGATAAATAATTATTAAAATACGGGTTTTGATCTTTATTATTAAACGGATTTCGTTAAAAATTTTGGATGGCTTTGTTGTTAAATAGTCGATTCAATACTGCAATTTTCGCGGTCAGCTAGATTTTATTTGCCTATAGCCTTGAAAAATGCTCTAAGAATAGAGCAGGAAAAAGGGGCGATTTTTCCCCGGGCGTATGTTTAGACAGAAAAGATGTGGACTAGTCTGACATGGACATTATGTGGACTATAGGAAATTTGCATTTGGTTTGGGCAGCTGCTCACTAAATAAAAATTTCTACCATATGATAATAATTTGTATATACATTGATCTAATCACACAGACTGTTGCATTTTTTTTAGTTTGATGAAATGTCAATTGAAAAATCATGCTAACAGCAATCTTTAACAAGCGCGAAATCGCCACTTTTTCAATTAGAAGGTTATATTTGTATATCTAAAAAACAACTATAAATTTGAAAAAGTGGCGATTTCACGCTTGTCAAAGATTTCTGTGAGTATGATTTTTCAATTGACATTTCATGTCAATTGAAAAAAATGCAACAGTGCTGTGCGATTAGATCAATGTATAAACAAATCATTATCATATGGTAGAAATTTTTATTTAGTGAGCACCTGGCCCAACCAAATGCAAATTTCCCAGTCCACGTAATATGTCCATCTCAGACTAGTCCACATCTTTTGTCTAAAACGCCCGAGAAAAAATCACCCCTTTTTCCTGCCCTATTCTTAGAGCATTTTTCAAGGCTAGTCCACCACTTTTTTTAATTAAATTAAAAAATAGCCTAATAAACTATAGTTTTAGCTGCGCAATGACATATGTTTATAATCATTACGTTGCCGAGATATACTTTTTTAAATAAAAAATAATAATAAGAAGAAGATAAATTTAAATTACAAAATTTACCCACGTTGTTTAATTATAGTTAGTGCGGTGCAGTTGCGCTCCAGACAAAGTTTATCTACGTTCTCTAAATATAGTTGGCGCGATCCCATGCACCAATGATTGCAATTATAATTTTTAAAGTAAAAATAATAATAATAAGAAGAAGATGATGAACATGAATTACAAAATTTACTCACGTTCTCTAAGTATAGTTGGCGTGGTGGCGTGGGTTAAATTGCAGTGTTGCACCCCGCACCACCGATGATTACGGCGCGTGGTGCTCCCGCGACGATTATTATTATTTTTTAATAAATAAAATCAAGAATACATAATATATATAGAGAAGAATGTAGCACCCAGTATAAACTTTTGTTACTATGCTGGTTCCAACATAACGCAAAACTGGCACACCCGGTGGGCCAGGTCACACGTGCTGCCCCATTCCGGCCCACCGGTGTGCCAGTCGTGTAGGCACACCGGTGGGCCGGAAATGGCACACCGGTGTGCCAGTTCCGGTCCACCGGTATGACAGTTTACGGCACACGGTGTGCAACTAAAAATGTAAAAAAAAAAAAAAGCCTTTAAAAACAAACAAACCGATTAGCAATAAGCGTAAACCAGTGTGACTGAACTAGCTACACTCGTATGAAAAATTCAATTTAAGAAAAGCAGATAACAGGAAATCTTTCTAAAAATTAAACAATGGATAAAAAACAGTTTTAAAGAACATTCGATTGCTGACAAGTTGAACATACTAAATTTCTCATTATAACGATCTTCCTGAACAAACATGGGGGACCAAATTTCCCCTGAATATGCTTAGACTAAAAATTAATTTTTCATATTTGCCAGGACGTTAAGTACTGTTCAAAATCCCACTGCTTAGACATCTAATTTTTGTTCCAATCGACAAATCATATCGATACTGCGAAGGGATTGCCAAAATTTTAACGCTGAAAAAACACCAATTCTTTATTCAAATGTCTTTTAATTCACGAAAAAATACCGTTCGAGTGCTTTTGGGCGTTCAGCAAAATATTGTTTCAACCACCAAAAAACTATCCGGGTCCTTTTTATTTCATCAAAAATCAATTATAAAATTTAAAAAGGTTGATAAAGCAAATCAAAATTACATCCAGATAATTGTTAACGAGTTTTAGCTTCTTCAAACTTGGTTCTTAAATTCATATGAATTAGCTGGTAGAAATACATTAAATATTAATTTAAATAGGTTTCTTTTTTTGTTAAATATAAAATTTTTTTTCTGATGAATTGTTAAAAAGTAAGCTATTAATTTTAAAAAAACGAATAAATGCTTTATCGCTCAGGTTTTACTAAAAAATATTTTTTGCATAAACATGGGCATTAGTACTTCTCATCAAAATGGACAGCGGTATTGGGTTTTAAAAAACAAGTGGTTGAAAATAATCATTTTATTAAAAATTTTGGAAAAAAATTATAGTTTTATACTGTAATAAAAGTAACTTAATTAAAAGTTAAACAAAATCATATTTGTTAATGATCCGCTCCCCGGATTTCACTGAAAAATTTTGCCCCGCGCCTTAACCATTCCATCATCACAGAATTTTTTACGTCAGGTTAAAATGGTATTATAAAGCCATTTTAGGCAGCAAAGAAAAGGTTTTGTTGTAACTGAGGTTGGATAATTATGGTTTTAGGAAACGTTAAGCGGCTAAAATTAATCATTTATTCATAGAAAACGGTGCGTAAATAAATTTATCAGAAAAAAAGTTCTTGATTTCAAAAATATGATCTCAAACGGTTAAAACATAAAATTGATTGTTGATAAAAAAAAAGAAAATGCTCCGCTGCCCAAAACCAAATCGTACAGTCGACAGTTCTTTTACGTTTTAACCGCAGGAGCATTGGCGAATTGGGCATATGTGTATAAAATGATTTTTAATTTGATCAAAAATGTTTGTTTCGTTTAAAAATGTAAGCAACTTGTAAACATCTTCTTTAAAAAAGGCTCGAGATTGTTTAATTCTGAGAAAATTCGTTTTTTCTGTTAAATTGAATTTTTAAACGAGTGTGCCAGTTCAGGCACACCGATGTGTCATTTCTGGCCCACCGGTGTGCCAGTTCTGGCACACTGGTGTGCCTAAACTGGCACACCGGTGTGCCTAAACTGGCACACTGGTGTGCCTGAACTGGCACACCGGTGTGCCATTTCTGGCCCACCGGTGTGCCAGAACTGGCACACCGGTGCACACCGGTGGGCCGGAATTGGCACACGGTGTGCCTGAACTGGCCCACCGGTGTGCCAGTTTTGCGTTATGTTGGAACCAGCATAGTAACAAAAGTTTATACTGGGTGCTACATTCTTCTCTATATATATTATGTATTCTTGATTTTATTTATTAAAAAATAATAATAATCGTCGCGGGAGCACCACGCGCCGTAATCATCGGTGGTGCGGGGTGCAACACTGCAATTTAACCCACGCCACCACGCCAACTATACTTAGAGAACGTGAGTAAATTTTGTAATTCATGTTCATCATACTTCTTTCTTATTATTATTATTTTTACTTTAAAAATTATAATTGCAATCATTGGTGCATGGGATCGCGCCAACTATATTTAGAGAACGTAGATAAACTTTGTCTGGAGCGCAAGGTTTTTGCACCGCACTAACTATAATTAAACAACGTGGGTAAATTTTGTAATTTAAATTTATCTTCTTCTTATTATTATTTTTTATTTAAAAAAGTATATCTCGGCAACGTAATGATTATAAACATATGTCATTGCGCAGCCAAAACTATAGTTTATTAGGCTATTTTTTAATTTAATTCAAAAAAAGTGGTAGACTAGCCTTGAAAAATGCTCTAAGAATAGAGCAGGAAAAAATTGCGATTTTTCCCCGGGCGTATGTTTAGACAGAAAAGATGTGGACTAGGCTGAGATGGACATTATGTGAACTATAGGAAATTTGCATTTGGTTTGGGCAGCTACTCACTAAATGAAAATTTCTACCATATGATAATGATTTTTTATACATTGAACTAATCACACAGCACTGTTGCATTTTTTTTAGTTTGATGAAATGTCAATTTAAAAATCATACTCACAGCAATCTTTAACAAGCGCGGAATCGCCACTTTTTCAAATTTATAGTTGTTTTTTACACATACAAATATAACCTTCTAATTGAAAAAGTGGCGATTTCGCGCTTGTCAAAGATTGCTTGTGAGTATGATTTTTTAAATTGACATTTCATCAAACTAAAAAAAATGCAACAGTGCTATATATAATTAGATCAATGTATAAACGAATTATTATAATATGGTGGAAATTTTGATTTGGTAGGCAGCTACCTAAACCAAATGCAAATTTCCTATAGTCCCCATAACGTCCATCTTAGACTAGTCCACATCTTTTTTTTCTAAACATACGCCCGGGGAAAAATCGCCCCCTTTTCCTGCTACGATTCTTTTCAGAGCATTTTTCAAGGCTTTAGGCAAATAAAATCTAGCTGACCCCGATAATTGCAATATGGAATCGACTATTTAACAACAAAACTACAAAAAAAATTTAACAAAAGCAGTTTAATAATAAAAATCAAAACCCGTATTTTAATAATTTATGAAATATCTCAATTTAGAATGGCTAAAATTGGTTAATTTTTGTATATTTTGTAAAAAGGTGGGAAAAAGTTCTGCTTTCTTATTGTTTTTTAAAACCGTAATAACCGCACAATTGTAATTGGTCCCCTCCCCCCTTCATGTTGCATACTAATTTTCGTCGTTAGCCAGATATAATTCAACCATAGTATAATATATAGTGTTATATATTTTTAATACTTTGGAATGAGCGACGTACCATTTTTTACAGCAACAAATCAAAAAAACACTTGCAAGGTGCGTGCGCGTACGCGTGTCCGTGTGCGTGTAATGTGTGCGTGTGCTTGTACGTGTGCGTATGAGTGTGTATGTACGTGTGCGTTCGCGTGCGCGTGTACGTGTACTTGTGCGGGTGCGTGTGAGTGTACGTGTACGTGTGTGTGTGTGTGTGTGTGTGTGTGTGTGTGTGTGTGTGTGTGTGTGTGTGTGTGTGTGTGTGTGTGTGTGTGTGTGTGTGTGTGTGTGTGTGTGTGTGTGTGTGTGTGTGTGTGTGTGTGTGTGTGTGTGTGTGTGTGTGTTTGTGCGTGCGCGCGAATGTGTGTACGGTGTGGTGGTGGTGGTGGTGGTGTGTGTGTGTGTTTGTATGTGTTTGTGTGTGTGTGATGTGTGTGTGTTTGTGTGTCTGTGTCTGTGTGTGTGTGTGTGTGTGTGTGTGTGTGTGTGTGTGTGTATGTGTCTGTGTCTGTGCGTGCGTGCGTGGGTGGGTGCGTGCGTGGGTGCGTGGGTGCGTGCGCACATGCGTGGGTGCGTGCGTGCGTGCGTGTGTGGGTAGTGCGTGCGTGGGTGGGTGGGTGCGTGGGTGCGTGCGTGCGTGCGTGCGTGCGTGCGTGCGTGCGTTCGTGCGTGCGTGCGCGTTAAACCACAAAACGAATATAGCTGAATGTGTGTTATTTTTCGAACCTTGGGGTGCCTTTCCGGGAAACCTTGTGTTTGTGTGGTGTGTGTGTGTGTGTGTGTTTGTGTGTGTGTATGTGTTTGTGTGTTTGTGTGTGTGTGTGTGCGTGTGTGTGTGCGTGCGTGCGGGCAGGTGGGCGGGCGGGCGTGCGTGCGTGCTTGCAGTGCGTGCGTGCGTGCGTGCATGTGTGCGTGCGTGCGTGCGTGCGTGCGTGCGTGCGTGTGTGCGTGCGTGCGTGCCTGCCTGCGTGCGTGCCTGCGTGTGTGCCTGCGTGCGTGCCCGTGCGTGCGTGTGTGTGTGTGCATGCGCGCGTGCGTTTGTGCGTCCATGCGTGAATGCGTGCGTGCGTGAATGCATGCGTATATGCATGCGTGCGTGCGTGCATGCGTGCGAGTGTGCGTGCATGCGTGCGTGCGTGCATGCGTGCGTGCGTGCATGCGTGCGTGCGTGCGTGCGTGCGTGCGTGCGTGCGTGCGTGCGTGCGTGCGTGCGTGCGTGCGTGCGTGCGTGCGTGCGTGCGTGCGTGCGTGCGTGCGTGCGTGCGTGCGTGCGTGCGTGCGTGCGTGCGTGCGTGCGTACGTGCGTACGTGCGTGCGTGCGTGCGTGCGTGCGTGCGTGCGTGCGTGCGTGCGTGCGTGCGTGCGTGTTAAACCACAAAACGAATAAAGCTGAATTGGTATTATTTGAAACCTTATATTTCCGGGGGTGTTTTGAAAAATCTCGCATTGACATTTTTAAGCTAAGCACCGCATTTTCAGCAGATTCGGGATTTTAAAAAAATTTCTTTGAATTGTTTTAAACTTAGTGAAAAGCGTTATTAGTCTACGGAGAGACAGAATATTATGTGTTTACGGCAATTCTAAAACAATAAATAGGAAATAAGGGTAAAATTTAAAATAATAATCATTAACATAATAATAATCTTCTTATTGTTGTTTTATTGTTTTAGTTTTAACTTTTTTAAAAATCTTTTTGTTTATTTTAATTTATTCATTTTTTAAGCACAGGAACATAGACAAATTTGATTTAAATTATTAAGACTAGAATATAACGGACGAAACGGAGAATGTTGATAGCGACTAGCACGGTTCAGGTCATTGTCATTTGATTAAAAGCACATTTATTGTTGGAAGTTTGTAGAATAAAAATATATCCTTCCAACACTATACCTGTCTGTCAGTTTTTTTTGTTAAAAAAATAGTAGCCTAGACTCTGGTAGTAGTCTACCTCTAATAGCAGTCTACCATTTTACATCCAATAAAAATAGTAGTGTAAACTACTATTAGAAGAAACACGGTATATTGAATCAGATAAAAAAATTCTAATTTTGTCTTGCTTTTGAAATATTTTATCCTTATTATCACAAAATTAAAAGTAAAACTAAAATTACACTTAAAAATGTATCCGATTTTTGTTTGTTTTCTTTATATTTTTTTTGCTTTTTATCTAATAATAGTCTTAGCGATTTTTCATTTATTGCTTTATCGTATTTCAGAATCTTTAATTTTCAAGGAAAGCTTTGTTGTTCTTTCCCGACTTGTGCAATAAATTTGATCGATTAAATTATAAATAAATCATGGGTGGCGCGGGAGCGCCACGGGACGATTTAGCCCCGTGGCGCCGCGCCAACCATTATTAGAGAACGTGGGTAAATTTTGGAATTCAGAACCTTCTTCTTCTTATTATTATTATTATTATTCCAACGCTCCATCCTTAAAAGCGATATTCCTCATTTGTTAATGATTGATCAAAAATAAAAATGGGCTCATTAGAAAGAAGAAGGAATTACGCAACTTTCTTAGGAAGCACTTTTTTCATTTAGGTCCTTGTTATCGATTTATTGATCAAAATAAAAAATTTGAAAATACACAAATAAAAAATCCCAACCGCACAATAACAGCCTTTTGGCAACAATAAGGATTGTACAGAGCAGACAACCAACATCCCCTGATAGAAACCGCACAAAAAAAGCAGACCGGTTTGAATTGGTGGCAGAAACCCAACCAGTTCCCAGCGCCATCTGCTTCAACCGTGCGGAAAACGGCAAAAACAACAGAGTACTTTTTTTAATTCTTGCATTACTGCTGACAAAATTAATTGAAAGTTTTATTTATTAAAAAATAACAATAAGCGTCGGTGGCGCGGGAGCGCCACGCGCCGGTAATTATCGGGGGTGCGGGGTGCTACACTGCAATTTAACCCACGGCACCGCGCCAACTATACTTAGAGAACGTGAGTAAATTTTGTAATTCATGTTCATTATCTTGTTCTTATTATTATTATTTTTACTTTAAAAACTATAATTGCAATCATTGGCGCACGGCATCGCGCTAACTATATTTAGAGAACGTAGATAAACTTTGCCTGGAGCGCAACTGCACCGCACTAAGTATAATTAAAAAACGTGAGTAAATTTTGTAATTTAAATTTATCTTCTTCTTATTATTATTTTTTATTTAAAAAAATATATCTCGGCACCGGAATGATTATAAACATATGTCTTTGCGCACTTAAAACTATAGTTTATTAGGCTATTTTTTAATTTAATTTAATTCAAAAAAGTGGTAGACTAGCCTTGAAAAATGCTCTAAGAATAGAGCAGGAAAAAGGGGCGATTTTTTCCCGGGCGTATGTTTAGACAGAAAAGATGTGGACTAGTCTGAGATGGACATTATGTGGACTATAGAAAATTTGCATTTGGTTTGGGCACCTGCTCACTAAATAAAAATTTCTACCATATGATAATGATTTGTTTATACATTGATTTAATCACACAGCACTGTTGCATTTTTTTAGTTTAATGAAATGTCAATTGAAAAAATCATACTCACAGCAATCTTTGACAAGCGCGAAATCGCCACTTTTTCAATTAGAAGGTTATATTTGTATGTGTAAGAAACAACTATAAATTTAAAAAAGTGGCGATTTCGCGCTTGCTGCGAGTATGATTTTTTTCAGTTTACATTACAACAGACTAAAAAAATGCATCAGTGCTGTGTATTTAGCTTAACGTGTAAACAAATCATTATCAAATGGTAGAAATTTTTATTTAGTGAGCAGCTGCCGAAACCAAATGCAAATTTTCTATAGTCCACATAATGTCCATCTCAGACTAGTCCACATCTTTTCTGTCTAAACATACGCCCAATGTCCATCTCAGACTAGTCCACATCTTTTCTGTCTAAACATACGCCCGGGGAAAAATCGCTTCTTTTTCCTGCTCTATTCTTAGAGCATTTTTCAAGGCTAGTAAATAAATGAATAATAACAAAAATGTAAGTGAAAACGAAAATTTAAAAAAATGAACGTACGGTTGCTGTCATCGCATGCGTATGCTTCCCAGCAACCTGACAGTAAGAATAAGAAGATAACAACTAATATTAGAGTCTGAGAACCCATCACAATGAAAGTATAACAAAAAAGAGCTAGAAACTGAATTAAATTTGGAATAACAACAACTTGAATAAACAATCCACTTAAGTTCAATAAAGAATGTAATAAGACATGATATGATCTGCTTATAAAGTACAATCAGAAATTCTTAACGAAATTTTTATGCTCCAGGAAAAACTTTAAAAGTTTCCATGTTGGCAAAACATAAAAAACACGATTAAAAACGATCACGGTAATATAATAATAATTAATGTTAAATTCTAAATTTAATACTAATGTTTTAATAATTACATACTGTTAAATTCTTCTTCTCTTATCATTTAACTTAAACTTTTGCGCGGATGTGCCGCGGGGTTACAAAATCCAGCGCCAACGGTTACATACAAGGAATCGTCAGAAAAGTTTTTAAAATTAATATCTGTATTGCTTAAAAGTACACCATTAAATTAAAGTTAATTAAAAATTTTAAAGTCAATTTAGACACCGCAATTAAAGCTAACGCTTGTATCCTAAGCAATCCTAAGCAAAAACCTTAAAATCTAGCTAAAAACAAATTAAAGAAATAAATTTCACCTTGAACAAGTCGAAAATTTCTTCGACCTCTATCGACCCCGTACCGTTGATTGTAAGTCTTAACTAAACTAAAAAAAACTATTTATCATGATCTGATTTTAATATTTTTTTATGAAAAAATACGACGGAAATTTAAATTTACAAAAGGTTTAAAAAAGGAATTTGCTTAATTATATTAGTAAAAAAATTCCCAGGATAAAAAAGGACACCAAAAAATTCCCAAAAATTTCTTACGATAAACAGTTTTTCATCAAAAAAAAATATAACAGGTTACATTACAATACAAAAATTGAATAATGCACTACAGAATAAACTTAATAATAATTCATAAATCCATTGATAAAACATGCATCTCCTCCCAATCTGACTCCTTCATTTTACAATGAAAAAAAAATTTAAATTTTAAATTAAAAAATATTTAGTAACGTTAACATAGAGTTTAATTGAAATGAGATGCCTTTTTATTAATAGATTCATAAATTATTATTCAGTTTATTCTATAGTTACGTAAATCTTTTATTATAATGTAGCTAAACTAAACGGTTACCGTTTTTTTGATAAAAACATGAAAACCGCACAATTTTAAAAATGAATTCTATCAAGATGAAATATTGCAGGAGTAGTAAAATAATCACCCGCTATCACGTGCAGAAAACACTCGACGCAATTGAATAAATTAATAGTTACATTATCATTGACTACTTATTTTTTTATTTTTCGTGGCTTGCGCGTTTATTGTTTATTTTTACCTGACGGAAAGCGGTTACGGCGTTCATTTCAGCATTAAATACTTGAGATTCAATTTTTTAATAATTGTCGTTTCAAGTTAGCCCTACATTTCTAATTACTAAATATGACGTAATTGGCCTCATGGCCTGTATGTTAACGCTTTTTAACAATGCTAAGAATCTCATCATTTTATTTATCAAATATAATAAAATTTAAAACAACAAAAAAACATGCACAGATATTTACACGATAACACTATACAAGCACTAGGCAGAATACCAGGTTGTAATACTAGCTTTTCAAAATCTCACTTTTAACACAAATTAGAAATAACGTAACATAAAACAAAACAAGATACAAAAAATAAATTCTTGGGGGCAATATCATGTTAATTCAGTCGCTAGCATAGATTTTTTTAATCATAAACTATCTGATAATCTTAAATAAATATTTTTTCAAATGAATTTTTAATTTTTTAATTTTTTTAAACTTTTTAGTATTTTAGATCCAATAAGATTTTTATCAACACAAAACTATTATTAAAAAAGATTTTTGTATTTTCCCTTATTTCAAAACATTTTTTTACGTTTTAACAAAGATTTTATGGTTTAAAAAAAAAAATTTTCTTTACACCACAGATTTGACCATATTTCTTTAAACGCTTAAAATGAGTATCATAAATAATGGCAGCATTGTATAATTACGGGAATATTATACGCACCCCTCCCCCTTGCTTTAGCTAATTTTCGCGGTTGCGTCTATAGTTTTTAAAATAAATGCACGCTTTTATGGGTTGTTCCTACATAATTGAATATAAAAAAATAATCATTACTTGTATTTGTTATTAGTTTTTATTTCCATTTTGTAAAAAAATAAATACTTACATCTATTTGCATTAGGTCATTAATGAGCTAGAAAAATCTTTATAGCTCTGGAGTCCGTGAGTAACATTGACCTTTCTCGCTTAAACACGAAATGGCGCATTATGTACATTAAATACAAATATTTCAAAAAGTCCATGAGTTGAAATTGCATAATACTGACACGGTCTCGAATTTAATACAACACGCAACTCAAACGTTCTGTCATTTCAATCGGAGGTCGTGAAAAATCTGTTTGATATGTACATTTTAAAATCCAAGTTCTTCGTCCGCAATTTGGCTGTCCATGGGCCGGATTCATGCACTACTCTCTTGATAGCGGACGGCGGAATTGTGATTGTTTCCGTGGAGTCCGACTTTGGGCTCCGACTCCACCACGGGAACCGGCATGGCTGGGCTATGACGGTCCATGACTGGGTAGTCCATGACGGCTGATTTAGGCGGGCCGACAGGAGGGTACCCCGCGTCGATCGTGGCCACGTTGGACTTTTGAGCGTAAGGTTGCGGTCTAAAAGCGACTTGTAAGCTAGAGGAGAGTTACTGGTGGATTTTTCAGTTAAATAAATGCGTGAAATGAAAATTGGACGCGGCATATGATTAAGCATTATCTAAGCATTTTGCGAAATGTAAAGAAAATTGGTAATTAATTAGGACTGAACTGTGAAATGGATTAAAACAAACTAATAAATGTATTTTGGGTCTCAAGGTCCTTCCCATAAATCGGAGTTCCGAGAAACCCTAAGAAAAAAATTCATGGTTCGTCATAACTTATTTGTGGAAACAGATTTTAAAAACTTTTCAGATTACCAAAAATAGCTGTTATTTTTGATTATCTAAACAACTGCACAACCCACACGTGGTTTTCATCTAATATTAGTCGTTTTTAGAAACGATGCAGCGTTTAGATTATTTTTAAAAAGAAAACTCGATTTAATGTTTTAAAACAGATTTAAAAAATTTTCAAATTACCAAAAATAACTGTTATTTTTGATCATCTAAAGAACTGCACAACCCACAAGTGGTTTCCATTTAATATTAGTCTTTTTTAGAAACGATGCAGCGTTTAGATTATTTTACAAAAAGAAAACTCGATTTAATGTTTTAAAACAGATTTAAAAAATTTTCAGTTTACCAAAAATAACTGTTATTTTTGATCATCTAAACAACTGCACAACCCACACGTGGTTTCCATTTAATATTAGTCGTTTTTAGAAACGATGCAGCGTTTAGATTATTTTTAAAAAGAAAACTCGATTTAATGTTTTAAAACAGATTTTAAAAACTTTTCAGATTACCAAAAATAGCTGTTATTTTTGATCATCTAAACAACTGCACATTCCACACGTGATTTTCAATTAATATTAGTCGTTTTTAGAAACAATGCCGCGTTTAGATTATTTTACACAAAGAAAACTCGATTTAAACTCAAGATATTCTTGTATCAAACAATAGAGAGTCTATATTACTTTAAAGTATAACGTTAACCCTAATAATTTTAGATTAAAGTTTGCGAAACGTTTTATTTAAAAAAAATAGGAAAATATAGTTTGCATCGTTTTAGTCAAATACTTCGTGGCATAATTAATTCAGTCAAATTTGGCGTTTTTACAAAGAAAAGAAGATTTATAGGTAAAATCCTTGTAGCTGCGAGCGACTCTGGCCTTTTGTTTTCTCCAATTATCGCTCAGAATTGTTTTTCGTCTTCTAAATCGACTAATCAACGTACTGGTAGCAGAAATCATGTATGGGCGCGCTTCCAACTTTATTTGAGCTTGTAAAATCCGAAATGAGTTCGCAATTTTGCGAGTACATATGCAACTTTACAGAACGCATGCTTATAGGGGGGGGGCGCATTGAAATGATCATTGTGTACTGCGGTTGAGGGGTTTTACAGTCAACTTGCCACTACATAATCTTAAAATAGACGATTTTAGACGTAAAAAAACTAAACAAAAAAACATGTGTTGATTACAGAATGCATACATATAAAATAGACTTTTGTACACTCAAACCAATTAATATCAAATAATTTTATATTAGCAACGAATTTTTTAAAGTTTTCATTAAAAACAGGTAAAATGATGGGGTTTTTTTATAAAAAAGGCGAAAATTAAACCACGCCCTACGTTCTCAGCTACGAGTATTTTACCTATTGACATTTTGACGCCAGTATAAAATTTAAAACGTTGTTTTTTTAAAATAATGAATATATTTTTTTTAAAAAATATGTGTTACGTTTGTTGTAAAGGGACTTAGGGCTGGTTCATACTTATAACAAAACGTCTTTTGGATAAAGTCCAAAGGACAATATTATAAAAGCCAAAACGTCCTTTGGACTTTTGCCTTTGGACGAAGTATGAACGCTAATTAGAATTTGTCCTTTGGTCTTTGTACAAAAGACAAAATCCAATAGGAAAAGTCCAAAGGACAAAAGTATGAATACGTTGTCCTTAGGATTTTGACCTTTGGACTTTTCCCTTTGGATTTTGTCCTTTGCACAAAGTCCAAAGGACTTTTTCCTTTGGACTTTGTCCAAAGGACGTTTTGTCATAAGTATGAACCAACCTTAAAACCATAAATATAAAAATTAGAGCCGTCGTAAAAATATGGGAATTCAGAGCCCCAAAAATCAATACATATGTTTTTATTTATATAAAAATATATTGTAATCTAAAAGTTCTAATGAGCTATAGGCTTATTCTTAGGCTTATCCTTGGCCTTTAAACAGTTTCATCGAGTTTATATATGTTTTTGGCTGCTATTTTTTGCTCTTTCCACTGCAAACTTCCTACATTCAAAGCTCTGTTGTCTTAAATTGTCATTTGGATTTTTCATTTCCAAGTTCCCCGGGTTTTAAATCCCCCCGGCTCCTGAGCGCCCAAAGTCTAGCAAATTAGTTAAAAATATTCTATACTTACGGTTGTCTTTGTCTGTACTGCTTGGCTCCGTACTTTTCTCGATTAATACGTAGTGAATAGCAATAGAGGAAAATAGCCACAATTATAATAACAATGAGCAGGGAAACGATAATACCGGTAAACCATTTTAGAGCGGTTTCCTCGGATCGTCCTAAATGCGTTGTTTCGTTTAGAAATATCATAGGTATTATAATAATACAAGAATAATACAATAATAAAATAATATAAGTAAATAGTTAAGTAGGTTACTTATCTATTTTTCAAGACTAACAAAAGGTAGCTGATGCAGCAGTTAATTATTTGCTAAAAATTTAAGTTAATTGTAAAAAACAATATTTTTGTAATAAAATAATAACCGATATTTTTGTAATATTTAAATTTAGGGAATTGTTTAGTTACCATAGACACGTAGTGATTTTGTACGTACTATCTTAAATTTATAAATCTATTTGTATAAAAGCCGCCAGTTCAATTGTAAAATATGATAATTTTTTGCCTGTGAACATATTTTGCCTACACAGTATATTTAAGTGTTTATTTCGATTTAAGTCCAAATTATATTAACCCTTTGTGATTATTAAAGCGTAAAACCTTTTAATAATTAACTCTATTTAATATCCTTTTGACCGTCTCTAATAGCTAATAAATTAGGACGTAAAATCTCACTTCTGCGTTTAATCGTGTGTTGTTAAAGATTGCCAAATTATTTACCCCGTTTGTAGGAGTTGTGGTATTAGGAGGTAAAAAACTCACTTCTGCACCATACCCACCAGCCGGGGCTCCAGGTTCCATTGATGCAGGTCCGTTGGACATTCCCGTGAAGAAAATATTCGGGTTTGCAGCTGAATGTTACTGTGGCTCCGTCCAAATAATTGTTTCCGATCGGATATTTTATAACCCCGCGGTTTTTCATTAGCGGTCCGCAACTAATCACTAAAAAATCGATAATTTATTAATGCAAACTTATTATTTATTATTTTTTTAGTCATCGAAGTTTTTCCGCGCACTCTATATTTTGCGCAGGTAAGGGATCGATAACGTCAAAAACTAGGAATCAAAAGCTTGTGATTTAGGGTCAATAGAGCCCCGAAGACTTGATGCTGGACCTTGGAGCCAAAGGTCCAGCACCTACTGGGAGCCGTAAGTGGGGAACTTGGAGTCGAAAGTTAAAATCGCTAAAATCTATACCTAAGCCTGTAAGTGAACTCTAATACTAAACACCCAAACCAATTTTTCCTAAAGGGCTCCTAGTTTCCATTGTTCGTGACTCCAAGTTCCTAGAGATTTTCAACGGCTTTAATTCCTCTACTTACGGCTCTAAAGTCTCCGTACCAAACTTTTAGACATATTAAAAAATAAAACTTAAGTTTTTAATACGTATTTGGATGGTTTTAAGGTTTAAGCTTGTTAAAAATACAGACTATACTTTCAAGTTTTTATGTGTCAAAACGCGCTCTAATATTTCTCCACTCTTGGTTTTATCAACGGCCCAAAACTTTCTGAAAATGGGAGTAGTCGATTTGAATACACTCAAAAACAGAAATTTTTAACAGTGCATTAAGTCTATTTTTGTAAATCGTATTTGAAATAAGCAATGCGCCTAACCGAACATGATAGGATGTTTTTATTCTTTTTTTGTATTTTAAATTGCGGCAGTTTTAACTTGAAGAAAAACAAACGTTTTTTTAAACACTTCTTGAAGTTGGGGGTTTGTAAATAATAAGTATGAGTATAATTATGCGTACATAAATACATGCTGTATCGAAAATAAAACGATTATATTTTGCTTTTTTTAGCACCTTGTTTTAAAGAGAATAAATAAAAAACAAAAAATAAATAAACAAAACTTTACATTTTTGTTCTCCTCTTTGTTTTAAACCTTCGAACTTCTTCTCGTTGCTAAGCGTGTCCATTGCAATTTCTTTGCGTCCTGTGGTAACGTAGTCGTATTCGCAAGAAGGAACACCTTGGCATTGGACCTGAAAATCACCGAACCTGAAATTATGCTCCCTATTCAGGTATCACTAATTAAAGGCGCGCTGTAAATGTTTATTTGGAACTTTTCCATATAAAAACGCATGATTTTTACTACAATTACTTAATATTTACGAGCAAACTATGCAGAAAAACACTATTAACAACGGCGTTTCAAAAACAACAAAACAGTCTTCAAGCGGCAAGAAGAATTTGCATACTACAGGCTGCCCTATTTACCGCTTTGAGACCGTCGTGTTAATTGTAAAAGTTGCCGGTGTCGCAGAATAGATCTTCCCCCCTATTTTCCTTCCCCCCGGAAGATTTATTCTAGTGCGCTCTAGAATAATCAATTCCCCCGGAAGATTTCTCTGGTGCGCTCTAAATAATCTTCCCCCGGAAGATTCTACTCTGATTTACGCCAAAATCAGATATTCCCCCCCTCAGAATAGTTATTCCCCCGGAAGATCTATCTATGACTTAGAACGCGAGAATAAATCTTCCTCCCTCAAAAATGTGCATAAATTTCAAAACTGAGACGCCAGAATTTGTTAGGGCAATTTTAAAAACATAATTTTTTTACACAGAAGGTTAAAATGTTACATATAGAAAAAAAATAGTTGGTTTTTTGTATTTTTATATAAATCAACTTTAGCGCTTTAATTGTTGTTAATTCAAAAAACATTTGAGTATTGACATTAATAATTAAGTATTATTTAGTTGGTTTTAGAAAATAAAAAATACGTTTGCATTAGTTTGTTTGTTGAGTATGTAAAAAAATATGCCATAATTAAATAAACTGAATATTTCATGTAGTAAAAGTTTTATATAAAAGTAAATTAATATCGTGAAAAGGCTTTTTTTTAAGTTTATCAATTTTTAAGACAAAGCTATAATAAAAAAAGACATGAAAAAATGAAACCAGTTTAATTTGTTTTCGATCCAGTATTTGATTCATTATTTACCTTTCAGTTTTTGCTTCTTATAAAACATAATATTACAGACAAAAACTGAAATAAGAAGAAATAAAAAATTAGATTATGAGATATCCATAAGTTTTTAGTTTTTTTTTATTTTAAAAGTCAATACGAAAAACAAAAAAAAATCTTCTTCATGTTCAGCAGTTAATTCAACATTAAATAGGTTTAAAGTTGTTATTTTTTGGTTGTTTAGGTTGATTTTTAGGTTTTGCTTAGGCATAAAAAAGTTTTTTTGTCTTTAATCAGGAAGTAATATTTTCCGAAGATATGCAGAATGTATTTTTTTCTGGCGTCGCCAAACTTTCCTACGAGTTCTAACTTTTTTCATAATATGTTGCTTAATATTTTAAACGGTTAATATTTTGAATTTAAGTTTTCTGCTTAGGTTTGCTTAGGGTTCACATTTTTTTTAGCTTTATAGGATCGAAATCCTAATTTTAAGTAAAACATTCAAAAAGTAGTTAATTTAAAAACATCAAGTTTTTTAAAAATATTTCGGACATCTCAAATGTTTGATTAGAATAAAATTTATTTTTTTGTGTTTATTACCAATTCTTTGATCTGAAACCTCGAGTATTTTTTATGAATTTTTTTTATTAAAAGAAAAAAAAACGAAATGACGAAAAAAACAAAAAAAGGATGTTGTTTTTAATATTCAAATATTTGTTACATGATTTATAACAAGGGGGAAGATTTATTCTAGAGTGAACACCAGAATAAATCTTCCCCTCTCTGTTAAGAATTTTATGCAAATTTTTGCTGTATGCTTTAACACAGGGGGGAATAAATATTCTAAGGGGGGAAGATCTGTTCTGGCGTGAACCAGAATAAATCTTCCGTGGGGGAAGATCTGTAATGGGGGAAGATCTATTCTACGACACCAGCGCTCACGACGAAATTTTTTTTGCAAAAATTCTATTACAAGTAGTCCAAACGAAACGCTAAATAAAACGAGTTTTTAATAGAAAGAATGCGAAATAATAGGCTAATTTTGTTTTTTAAACCAAAAATATAGATTATACAGACTCTAGCCTGTACTCTCACGGACTGAAGTTCTACTCGTTGCACCATCACCCTTCGACTGCACTTTTTAATTCGCGTCTATCGGACGTCGTATTACCATAAACTTCAACACGACGGTAAATGCGCATATAAGCAAAAAAGCGCTCACCCTGACTTGCTCCCTGGTGAAAATGAGGTTTTCGAAAAATGAGGAGTTCCCTTGGACACGGAGGCTAAACTGCGGCACGTAGTCGGCACTGGCGAAAGCCTGCGGATAGTACAGAGGCTTCCGGTTGGTCTGGAAGAGGATGGGGTGCCGCACGCCCTCCACGCGCCACTTTTCACCAAAATCGTAGTACAGCGTCCTGGCTTCCGCGTCGCTGGGGTGACCTAAAATGAGCGACGAAAATTAGGTATAATCCAAGATATTGCTAATGCTACTGGTACATCTATAGAAATGCGCCTTATTTTAAACGCCCACTTTTGTAGCCACCTTTTCACGTTAAATTTTTTAATAAATCCCTTGAATGTCGGGTACTATGCATTACTGATCAGTTTTTTTCACCCATGTAGTCATTTGCTAAAAATGATTTTATAGCGTTATAATTATGTGGAAATATTTAGCTGAACAATTTCTGTTCAAATGGAAGGCTTTTGATCGTCGTGTTCAACGCGTCAATTTTAGCGAATTTTTGTTAAGAAACTGGAAAAAAATGGAGTGGGAGATTCAAAGTTTTCTTTTTGGTCTGAAACAAAATCAAATGACTGCATATAGGTACTAAACAGTGACTGTATAGAGGATCTACAGAAATACTTGGAAATCTGTAAAAAATCTACGTTAACTAACTGTCCAGACGGCGCATAGACAAGAAGTTTAAAACTGCATTTTGCAACTCATGTGCAAAAACAGCTCATACTAATTGCTTCTTATTCTGTCCCAGGGTCGGTACAATTCTAAGAGTACACTTTTGCACCGACCTTACCCATGCAATTTGATATAAAAGAACCGTTTCTGTCCACCAACCGTATAAAAAGTGTATAGAGAGAGTCGATCTAAAGGAGTAACCAAAAATTTCTGTGCGATTTTTTAAAGCGTTTACACAGACTCAAAAAATTTATTTAAAGAAAGTCGGTCAAAAAGTGCCTTTTGCGTCTGACGTACAAAAGTAGCCCATAGCTGTTTATTATCCTGCCCTTGTGTCGGTGTAATTTCTGCGTACACTTTTACACCCACCTTCCTATGCATGCCATTTTATAAAAAACTGTTTCTGTCACCATATACAAAGCGTATAGAAAGAATCGGTCTAAAAAGACTACCGGAGTTTTATTCGCGATGGCGTCAATGCAATTTCTTCACATTTTTGCCAAAATTTATTTAAAAATTCCTATAAAATGAAAAAGTTCGGTCGGAAAGTGCGCCCAAAGACAGACTTGCAAAAAAAACTGACCGTTCATTATACCACAGGGTCTACGAATTCCTACCGTTTTACATCGACCTTCCTATGCAATTTTATATTACAACAATTTCTGTATACCGACTGTATACAAGGCTTACAGAGAGAGAGAGTGTCGATCTGAAGGGTGGGTACCTGAAAATTTATACGCAACAGCGTAGGTGTAATTTATGCACACTTTTACACAGACACAGGAGGTCGGTCCAAAAGAGTGCCCGAAGACTGACATACAAAACAACAGACTGCGTTTTATTCTACCACTAGGTCGGTGTAAATCTCACCGTCATCCCGTTGAAAACCGACGTTGACCGACTGGCAGTCCGGCGTGAGGAATTCATCCTCCCGTCTGTTGTTAAAAGTTCCCAAGAGGCCCATGGTCTTGGTGAAGTGCTCGCAGTCGCTGGCTCCGCCCATTTGCGGTATAAATTCCTGCTCGAAACCGCGCTCCCCGTATCGAACCCCGTGCGGTCGCTAAAAACGTGAAATTTTACCGAAACAAAAAGCTCTAAAGCTAAATATAAACTCAAGCTAAAACATAATACCCGACCTAAGTCAGGCCTCACGACTGAACGTGTGCCCGCGTACACTTAACCCTACTCCTAACTCACAGTCGCTGGTTCCGCCCGTATCAAGAGACGTGCGGTCACTAAATATAGTTTATACGTGAGATTTTATAAAAATAAAAAAAAATTCCTGTATTTTCTGATGCGCTAGACTAGAATTTGAAAGTTCCATTTTCCGAAATTCCTTTTTTTAGATATAAAAGAACTTCTTTCTCCGGAAACCTGCACCTTTGGAGCTCCACTATAATTTTATGATTTAGCAAAATAGATTAAAACCTCAAATTATTTTTGCGAAACTTTTTTGCTGATTAAAATTTATTTAAACTAATAAAAATGTAGATACAAAATCTAACACATACTTTATTGTAAAATAAGCTTGGATTTAGTCATTTAAGGGACGGAGCTCAGGAGCACGATCTTTGAGAGTAGGAAAATCAATAGTCTGGCTTGCATTAATCAATAATTAATCAATAGTTAAGATAACTCACATTGTAAGTCTCGTTGTAGTCCGGCGGCAAAGAAACCATAATGTCAAGCAGACCTCGGGCTTCTGAAACTTTAATACCAACACCTGTGGTGAACATGATATCCAACTCCGACTGGTTCATGTTACGGTCCGGACTTCTTATCGTAACTCCTGAAATTATTTTTAATTTTCATGGACTTTCTGAATAATACTCGTTCGCAAAATACAAAATATAAACTAATAAAAATCATTATTTTGGCCAAGCAGGCAGATGGAGCTATAGCTCAGTGGCAGAGCATTCGACTGCAGACCGAGAGGTCCCTGGTTTAATTCCGGGTGGCTCCTAACATTTTTAATTTATTCCTTTTTATCTCAATTGTTTTAATATTTTCTCGTGATTCATATTATCGTTTTTGTTGCCTTTTGAATAATACTTGAATAATAAACTACGATGTTTTCTCAGCAGTTACGCAAGGAGCTGTAGCTCAGTGGCAGAGCATTCGACTGCAGATCGAGAGGTCCCTGGTTCAACTCCGGGTGGCTCCTAAGATTTTGATTTGTTCCTTTTTATCTCAATTGTTTGACTATTCTCTGATTCATATTATCAATTTTTTGTTGCTTTTTGAATATTACTTGAATAATAAACTACGATGTTTTCTCAGCAGTTACGCCTGGAGCTATAGCTCAGTGGCAAAGCATTCAACTGCAGATCGAGAGGTCCCTGGTTCAACTCTGGGTGGCTCCTACATTTTTGAGTTAATTTAAAAACTTTTACTGTCGTGGATTTTGCCGCAATTCCTTTTATCAACTAGCCTTGAAAAATGCTCTAAGAATAGAGCAGGAAAAAGGGGCAATTTTTCTCCGGGCGTATATTTAGACAGAAAAATTGCGGACTAGACTGAGATGGACATTATGTGGACTATAGGAAACTTGCATTTGGTTTGGGCAGTTGCCTACTGAATAAAAAATTCTACCATATTATAAAGATTCGTTTATGCATTGAACCAATCACACAGCACTGTTGCATTTTTTTAGTCTGATGAAATGTCAATTGAAAAAATCATACTCACAAGAATCTTTGACAAGCGCGAATCCGCCACTTTTTCAATTAGGTTATATTTGTATATGTAAGAAATAACTATAAATTTGAAAAAAGTGACGATTTCGCGCTTGTCAAAGATTGCTGTTAGTATGATTTTTTCAATTGACATTTCATCAGACTAAAAAAATGCAACAGTACTGTGTGATTAGTTCAATGTATAAACGAATCATTATAATATGGTAGAATTTTTTATTCAGTAGGCAGCTGCCCAAACCAAATGCAAGTTTCCTATAGTCCAAATAATGTCCATCCCAGACTAGTCCACAACTTTTCTGTCTAAACATACGCCCAGGGGAAGATCGCACCTTTTTCCTGCTCTATTCTTAGAGCATTTTTGAAGGCTAGTCTACCACTTTTTTGAATCAAATTAAAAAAAATAGTCTAATAAACTATAGTTTTAGCTGCGCCATGACATATGTTTATAATCATTCCGTTGAGGAGATATACTTTTTTAACAGTTTTGATATTATGAATAGAACAGGGATTATTTATCAATAAAAAATGGCTCCTAAGAAAATTATGGCGGCATTTTCTTCGTTTTTTAAAGAGCTCATTTTTTTCTGATCAATCAGTAACAAAACGAGGGAGGAATATCGGTTTTAAGATATAAGCGTTCGAAAAATAATATATTAATAATAAGGAAAAGAAGAACATAATACAAAATATACACACGTTTTTTTTTAATTATAGTTTGCGCCGTGCCCTGGGACTTTATCTCCATGTGGTGTTCCCGCGTCGCCTATCATTCATTATATTAAAAATAAAAAAATAATAAGATGAAGAAGAATTTAAATTACAAAATTTACCCACGTTCTTTAATTATAGTTAGTGGGGTGTAGTGGCGCTCCAGTGCCACCAAAAATTCAATTATTTTTTTTTGAAATAAAAATAAGAAGAAGAAAAAGATGAACATTAATTACAAAATTTACCCACATTTTTTAAACATAGTTGACGACGTGGAGTGAGCCTAAATCGCCGCGTGGCACTTCCACACCACCAATGATTGCAATTATATTTTTTGAAATAGAAATAATAATGAAAAGAAGATGATGAACATGAATTACAAAATTTATCCACGTTCTTTAATCTAATTATAGTTGGCGCGGTGCCGTCGGCTAAATTGCAGTGTGGCGCCCCCGCGTTTTCAATGATTGGAATTATATTGTTTTAAATAGAAATAATAATAATAAGAAGACGAAAAGGAACATGAATTACAAAAATTACCTGGTGCCCCAGTTATAGTTGCCGGGGTGCTGTAAGGCTAAATCGCAGTGGGCGTTCCTGCGCTTTCGATAATTGCAATTATTTTTTTAAATAATATAATAAATATAATATATAATATAATAAATATTTTTTAAATAAAAAAATCAGAAGAAGAAGATGAACATGAATTACAAATTTTATCTACAAAAAAAATTCTTAACATTCTTTAATTATAGTGTGCATGGTGCTGTGGGGCTAAACCGCCGCGTGGCATTCCCGCGGCATCGATGCTTATTATTATTTTTTTGAATAAAACTTTGAATTAATTTTTTCTTCAGTAATGCAAGAATTAAAAAAGGTATTTAGTTGTTTTCGCCATTTTCCGCGCGGTTGAAGTAGATGATACTGGGAACTGGTTCGGTTTCTGCCACCAATTAAATCCCGTCTTGTGCTATTTTTGCGCGGTTTCTATGAGGGGCTGTTCCTTGTCTGCTCTGTATAATCCTTATTGTTGCCAAAAGGCTGCTATTGTGCGGTTTGAAGTTTTTATTTGTCAACTTTTTCAGTTTTTTATTTTGATCAATATATCGATAACAAGAACCTAAATGAAAAAAGTGCTTCTTAATAAAGTTGCGTAATTCTTTCTTCTTTCCACTGAGCCCATGTTTGTTTTTGATCAATCAGTAACGAAGAAGGAATTTCGATTTTAAGGATCGAGCGTTGAAATAATAATAATAAGAAGAAGAAGAAGATGGTTCTGAATTCCAAAATTTACCCACGTTCTCTATTAATGATTGGCACGGCGCCACGGGGCTAAATCGGCCCGTGGCGCTCCCGGGCCACCCATGATTTTCGTTCACTGGCTTATGGATAGCATTTAAATAATAAATAGCACTGTTATCCGCAGGGAGCTATAGCTCAGTGGCAGAGCATTCGACTGCAGATCGAGAGGTCCCTGGTTCAACTCCGGGTGGCTCCTAATTTTTTGGTTTCGGCTAAATTATTTTACTGTCCCAGGTGCCTGTTATCCGTTTTTTTTTGTTATCTTACAAATATTATAGAATTATAGATTTATAAATAACGCTATAACAAATTCTATTTAACAGAAATCCTTTTTCATTATACTGGGTGCTGGATAATTTAAACTTTGTTTTGTTACACTATTAATTTGCTTATGAAATTTTGCCGCGTTTCCAAAGTCATGCTTGAAAGTGCATGCACACAGTTTTGTAACACTATTAATTTGTTTTTAATTTCTGAATGATTGAAACTAAAGAAAATTTTCAAGTGAGTAAATATCGTTAAAGTTACGATTGATTCAGACGATAACTATACATAACTATCATTGCGTCGCCTTTACATTCTATAATCTAATAAAACTTTTGTATAAATCAACTATACTCTTAGACATATATACTCATTTAAAAAATTTTCCAGGCTGATTTCTTTTTACAGTTTTTGTACATTTTGAACGTTAATTTTGATTTAACTTTATTTAATTCATTTAAATTTTATTTAATTTTTTTATATAAAAAAAGATTAGTATGCAATGCAATCAGTAATAAAATGTTTAAATTATATGTGTTGCCTTCCTTCAAAGTTAAAAATAAGTTTGCACATTTAACTACTGCGATATTAAAATTCATCAAACAATAAGTCAAGTATAATGCTTTAAAGCGATTTATCCCAGCAGACTCACATAAATTCATAAAATTATTTTTCACTTCAAAGCAATAAAAAACGCTTTGTGAGCGAGTACGCAGACGATTTAATTCCTACTGATCTGTACGATTCCTAATAAAAAATAACGGAAGCGAAAAGTTGCAAAAGCATTTAGCATTTAAGTGAGCCAGTAGTTTATAATTGTTAAATTGAGCGATTAATCATCCGCGCGGCTTACCTTGGAATGTCTGCAGCTTCTTCACGGGCCTATCGAAGAACACTCTGACGCCATCTACGTATATGTCCGTCTTATATCTCCAACGTCTAAATTCCTTCCGGGCGAACACTTGGACAGTGGCCGAATTGTTGTCTCTAGCCGCCAACCCTGTGATGACCGTGGCTGGAACCATGCTGTCCCCTCAAAATTGGGTTTAATATTATGAACAATCCACAAAGATTTACAAGATGGAGTATTTGCTAGAATTTTTATTTTATTTTATTAACCATAACGGAACTGCAAATTCTGTTTAAAGCCAAATATTATTCTAAAAAACCAACAAAATCATAATTACAGGAATGAAAAATGTTAGCTTACATATTGTTTTTGGAGGTTGCTCCATTCGAACTTGAATCATCAGATCGTGTCGAGGTCCTTTCATACTGGTGAGTATGAAGTATCCTTTGCCGTGAAATGGATAGCGTAGTCCGTCATAGGTTACAAAATGGCTTTGACCATAGGCGTATCCTGTAAAATACAAGGAAAGTGTAACGTAGAAAATGCAGTGCCAATAATTTTTGTGTATATTTATTTAAGGTGCCCGCCTATTGAGATCAAGTCTAAACGGGTTTAAACTTAGTATAAACATCTAATAAATAGTTTTCACACAACACACTGATTTGCATACAACCTATTAATTTTCATATAATCCACCGATTTACAAACAACCTACCGATCTTTGGATGTTGGTAGTTTTGACAACCGGAAGACATGCGACGCCAGTAGAAAAACTCGCAATGGCCCGCCCATTGGCAGCAGATCTCGTTTGGCAGGAGGTCGTTGTAGAAATTGGAGAGTGTGGGCACGAACGGAGGACGCTTGTAGGGGAAGGAACCCCAGGGGTGAGCCCGGTAGGGTGTACCGGCTGAATAGAACCGGAGGTACTGGGGATTGTACTCGTAGTCGTCCGTGAACATCAGCCAGCCCTCCGTGTCGTAGCAGCACATCTGAGCGGATCCGGTCCAGCTAAAACCGAACTTGTTTTGATCATATTAAATATTACCACTACAAAGCAACTCACATTGCAGAGTATGTTGCACTATAACAGTATAATTAACAAAAGGTATACAATATTCTACAGGGTACACTATATAGGAAATATGTCGTGCTGCCTGCACATTTTTTCTTTATAAGCAAATGTGTATTAATAGAATGCCTACTAATAAATGTACTAACCGAAAAAATAATTTGTGTATTAATGGAACGCGCAGGCATTACGATCAAAATTTAATAGTTCTTGAACCGCTAAAGATATTTTAACAAACGTTAATTGATTAACGTAAATTTTTGAGGCAAATACGAAATTTTAAAAAAATCATTCGAATTGTATAGGCACCTTGCACTGGAACTCCGTTTATACATGAAGTATGCAATATACATAAGTGTTACCATAATGGATAATTACCGTCCCTCCTACTCATCTTTTGTAGTATGCGGATCAATGGACCGAAAAGGCGCAAAATTTCGGTCCATTGATCTGCATACTACAAAAGATGAGTAGGAGGAACGGTAATTATCCATTATGGTGACACTTATGTATATTGCATACTTCATGTATAAACCGAGTTCCAGTGCAAGGTGCCTATGCAAAAAACATTTAATTACACATTCTGAGTAGACACAACGCAGTGCATGGCGCCTCTGGTGTAGTAGCATTCGCTGTCGCCCACCATGTTGCAGTCCCTGAGCGCTGTGAATCGTCCAAAATCGGCCAAAGCCTGGTTCAAAGTGCAAGGACAACTGATCTTCGGCTCTAGCTCCATAATGAAATTGATTCTAAAATTGTACAAATGTAAATTAACCTTATTTGAATATAAATAACTAATAAACTAAAATTTTTACAAAAATGATGTGATTTAAAAAACTTCCGGTGAGCTTATCTCGCTAACGTAGGTGTAGTCGATGTATACAAAAAGTTAATTAGTGTATTTAAAATTAGCTAACTATTTATCATCTAAATCAATCTTCTGTTAGTGAAATATGTTCACCTAAAAATTTTTTAGTCCACATCGTTTTTGTACTAATTTTAGTTAATAAGTAGATAAGTGGATATTTCTAAGCTGTGTGTTAAATATGGCTCACTTCAAAGATGCTTATTTAATTTAGTTCAGTCGCTCAGAATATTCTTGCTCGAATAAGTTACTGAATAAACAAAAATCCTGAAAGATAGTATTAGTCCAGTCACGTTTCAAATCAGCTTAAAAAGACTTTAAAAACTAATTAGTCTTTAAACCGCCATAAAAAGTATTTTAAAAATAGATACCTTATCTTTTTTTTCAATTATATTTGATTATATTAAAATGTGTCAATACCTTTTTCCGTCGTAAGAATACCAGTCTCTGCAAATATCCAAAGCCCAGTTTTTGCCGTAGTGTTGTTCCCATGTTGGTTTAAAGTACCATCCAAACGGTATAGGCTTTGACCATTGAATTCTGAAATATTCATGGCAATTATAATTGTTGAATTATTATTAAAACATAAAATTTATAAAATATAAACTAATTACAACCTTATTTATTAAACCATTTTATAAATTTTTTTGGTTTCTATTTGTATTTCACTTCATCCTTAATGGTTTTTTACTTTATACACAAATGAAACTATGCTTATAAATAAAAGTTAAAAACTGGCAATAGATTTTTAACCCAATTTTTTTATTTAAAAGGCTTTTACCGTGTAAGTATTATAAAATTTACCTAGAATAATTATATCTCTATTATACCAAGAATATATCTAGATAAAAATCAATAAGTAAAATAACTTAGTAACAGTTAAATAAGCTTGTTGACACAGTGTTGTCAACCAAATTTTTTTTATCGCTATCGCGATTTTCCCCAAATGTACCGCGTGTGCACATGTTGTGAGCGTTAAAGAAATTTGTTTAAAATTTTAAAATTTAGGCGTCATCCATATATCACCATATATTCAGTAAAATCCCTAATGAAATACCATAACTGGTGTAACATACCCATCGCCCCTGTCCGACATCCAGTTCTGAGCCACTCTGACTTGTATGACGCCACCGTAGAATCGCTTCCACACATCTCTGGGTATCTGACCGTCGTTCATTCGATTCTGTACGTCTCTGGTCAAAGTCCTCGGATTGAAAGCGTAATGTCCTGTATTCGCCAAGTTCGTGGCGATTTGGCCGATCTTAAAAAAAGCGCTTTAAAAAATTGATTAATTTTTAACACTGAAAAACTCGGGGAAAATTTGTGAAATGTTGACCCTTTCCGATTACTAAGGGAGACAAATGCGTCTTTAAATGCAGATTAGACACGGTTTTTACTGAGCAACACTTGGTTTTCCCTCAGCCAAACACAAGGACAACAGACGAGTTTTTACTCCGCGTTTCACGTCATACAATGTAAAACTGCGAATCCTAGCTGCAAAAAAGCAAAAATTTTCGTGTAAATCTTCCGTCTCTGCATTTTTATTTCTGTCCGTATTTATTTTTGCAGAGTCTGTAGACATGCAGGTTTACACTGACTGTTTTTTTCTTCAAAATTTGTATAAAAAAAGTTTACGTTTAAAAGTGACCCTAACAACTGAGCTAGAACAATGAAGAAAATTAAAAAACTTTGCAGGTTTATTAAAAATGCAATTTTTTTTATCTAAAACTCACCTCTCTGAACTCGTGGCCTTCCACATCTTCCCAGTATCCCCACAGACTGATGTCGATTTGGGCATTGGGCGACGTGGTGATGTTGCCGGATTGCCATCGCAGAGTCAAATTTTCCGCGTACGGATTTCGCCAGTTGTCGGCCACTTTCACCGGGTCGTTGATCAGCGTAACTCTCCGCCTCGCCCTGCCCGGTTGCACTAAAGTTAAACATTCTTGTTAGTGAAAATATATACCAATTTTCGGTAATACTCAATCTTAAAACACCTTTTTTAGAGTCACTGTCTGTGTACATTTTTAAACCGACCTATTTATGTCTTGCCTGTGCACATTAGGTTTAAATACATAGTTTTCTACCGACTTACCTAAGTTTTTAAAGGGAAGTCGGTTAAAAATTGTAACTGACAACTAATATTCAACAGAAAAAAAACCTAAATTATATATCCAAATCCTTAAAGTCACGAATATTTTGAAATTATCGATAATCAGACGTGAATACAATATTAATCACAATATATAGTCATAAATATTCCTGACACAAAGTTTAAAAAATTTAGTTAAACGTGTTGAATTGATTAAAGTGAACATCATCAGAATAGTTTTTAATCAAAAACGCCGCCTTGCAATAAATATTTTTTAAAAAATTTCTAATGACTTTACATGTCACTTATTTTCGTATCATCATGCATACATTTTACACATTCATATATACTCTCATTTATACATAAATCCATACATGCATATATATATACACACATACATACATACATACATACATACATAGATACATACATACATACATACATACATACATACATACATACATACATACATACATACATACATACATACATACATACATACATACATACATACATACATACATACATACATACATACATACATACATACATACATACATACATAGGGTAACTGACTTAATTTCGGCCACCTTTTCTTACTTTTTTGAATAATTTTTTCTGGCTCTTCTAATCGATCCAGGATTTGGTCTAAAAATCTAGTGAATTGGAAGTTGGATGATTCCAGCCCACACATATGGTTACTACGTAATTTTTATGAATACATCCCTCCGCCAAAAGAAATAACCTCACATTTTTACTGTGTTTTAATTAATTTTCACAACTTTTTGAAGAATTGGTACTCTATATCGTGGTAAGTGGTGGGTTGGGTGGGGAAACCCCATTGACATTGATATTTACTATATTCACTATATGACTGCATCCCTCCGCCAAGAAACTAACTTGTGTTTTTTAATGTGTTTCTATATTATTTTTGAGAAATTCCTTCCGGTCTATTCATAATTTAATACAACCTAGTACATTATGGATTATGTAACTCTACTGATACACATGATGGTGCATGATGATGTGTTATGTAACCCCACTCTTATCTTACACATGATCATGTTAAACAGGTTTTTTCGTGTGAATTTTAAGGTGGCCGAAATTAACGGAATCTTAAAATGCGCATTGAGTTACACGCATTGCAAAGTGATTTTGAAGGAAATATCAAAACATGAAAATTAATAGGTTTGAGCGTTAAATAGAAGTTATTTTAAGGCTATATAGTGCAAACACAAAGAAAAAATTACAAAAAAATCACTTTTTGTATGAAAATGTTGATAATGCAAAATAAAACAACCAAAAAAATTTTGCAAAAACACTATATTCAATATTCATCCAGTTATTTTTGTGCTAGTTCTTTTGTGTTTTAAAAAAAGCCAATATTTTAACACCCAAAATTGGTGGCCGAAATTAAGGCCTGGCCGAAATTAAGTCAATTACCCTACATACATACATACATACATACATACATACATACATACATACATACATACATACATACATACATACATACATACATACATACATACATACATACATACATACATACATACATACATACATACATACATACATACATACATATCTGCGGAATGAATCACTTACATATATAGTACTTGCTCCAAAATGGGTAGTTTTTCCCGCCGTCAGTGGACATTTTTATATCTACAAGACCAGTTCTGTATAGGGCGTTTACCGGTATCACACACCGAGCCACAACCATATTAATCTAAAATTTATTCAATAATGTACAAAATATATATAATGGGAATGAATTTGATCATAATTGTATTTTAAATTGTTGGAGCAATCCACAATATTCCATGAGATTGTTTTTGTTATAGGCGCATTCATTATAATGTTTAGATAATGATTTACTAGAAGACATTCAAACGTGCCGTCGCTTCACAATATGCATTTCATTCGAATTATACAAAACTAACCTTTTAAAATACGCAAAATACATAGGAAAACCTGGCCAGGTTTTTTTTCTGAAACTTAAATTTGAACTTTTTGTTTTACATGATGAGCACCAACTAATTTTATTTGATTTCACATTTAATTAAAAAAACAATAATTTGGGTTTTGTAACTATAGAAAAAACAAATATATAAATGCCATTCAAATATTCAAATAAAAAAATAATTACGTTTTGAATGTCACCAACAAAAAACTAACTTATGGAAAAACTATAAAAAGATGTAAAACAATACAAGCAAATATAACCAAATACTTTACATAAGTAATAAATGCGTCTCGTGTATGATACTTTAAAATAGATTGAAAGCTGCTACTCTGTGCGCTATTGGGGTTGTTCAAAAAATAAAAAAGTGATAATGTGAAATGAAAAGAAAATAGAGAAAAGTGTTACCATGCATTAATTATTTTCAATCCCTAACTCGAGAGGCTTGGCATGTTATTAAATGCATACTTCGTTAGAGTTTATTTGGTCCCAATTTTGATTTACTTACCTGAATTTATTCCTTCATCTTAATCATAAAAAACCCATATTGCGTTAAAATGTAGTTACCCGATTTAACTTTTTTACTTTACTTTCCCTTTCATACCATCCCTTACTTTATTTCCTCATTTTACCTTATTCCTCAGAAACGCTTATTAAATGCATACCTCGTTAGAGCTTATTTGTTATTAAATGCATACCTCGTTAAAGTTTATTTGATCCCGATTTTGATTTACTTACCTGAATTTATTCCTTCATCTTAATTATAAAAAACCCATATTGCGTTTAAATGTATTTACCCGATTTAACTTTCTTTACTTTACTTTCCCTTTCATACCATCCCTTACTTTATTTCCTCACTTTACCTTATTCCTCAGAAACGCTTATTGGGTTAAGATTCATTAACTTCTGAATCAATTCTTGACTCCTTACTTCTGTACCCGTCTTCTTTAGATGTGCCAAATATGATATTTAAAAAATCTTGCGAGTAACTTAAATTGTTAAAAAAACACCAACCAAAAAAATCACGGAAATTTTTTTTTAATGTATTATTTTTCTATGTAAAATTAAATGAGCAGAAACTTGCGCTGAAACCCGAGGGATTAGTGTTTGAACTTCAAAAAAACATATTTTGAATTTTACTCAATGTCTAGGAATACCGTAATTTTTAGCTATTGCATTTTCAAATTCTGCCAAAGATTAAGTATCATGCCTATTGCCAAGAAAGGATTCACTCCTAAAATTATTTAGTAAAAAATTGTCACAATTCGGATCACCCTTTCAGTTTCTTAAAAGAAAAGGCAGTTTCAATTTGACAATAGAATATTGGGTTAGACAATAGGGAGTCAGGTATTAGCAAATCAAAAAACACGCATAATTAATTCTTTTTCAAAATTTCTAAAATTTTGTTTTTACAAAGATAAACCAAGAGACACAAAAACTTTCGAAAGATAAGAAACCAAATAGTTTTAACAATCGCTGTTGAATGTTTTCAAAAATAGAAAAAAGATATTTTGATTAACATTCGTATTGACGAAAACACAAAGAAACTAAAAAGAGTTCTAAAAACAAAGTTTTAAGGCTAAAAATCAATATGTATTTTTTGTGAAATTTTTGTTGTAATATTGGGCGGAGAGTTGGCAATGTTGTGGTGCCTAAAAAATTTTTTGAGATAAAACGTTGTTTGGTTGTAGTCCTTCTGGAAAGTTGTAGTCTCTCTATGGATATGGTGCACAGAATATGCTGGGGGTGGTGGCAGGAGAGAAAGAAAGCAACAGAAAGCGAAAAAGCAAAAAATTAAAAGATAACAAAATAACAAAATTTGAAGAAATTTAATTGTGATGAATATAATCTTCTAAAAACGTGCAGTTCACTAAAACTTCAGTTAGTTTACTAAAACTAAAATCGTTTCCTTCTAGTAACAGTTTACTAAAAGCAAACCATCTATAGACTGTTGAAAAATATTTAAATAAATATTATAAAATAGTGAACAATTTAACACATCCGTTTTTCCTTTTAATTGATTACTTAATCGTTAAGGCCTCATAGAACAACTCTATTTTTTTATTAGTGATGGTGCATGTTAAAACTACGGTACATGTTACAAGTATTATCAAAAATATATAATATACCGAAAAATGTGCAACTCCTATATAAAAAAAGTACAGAAAAGGTGGCCTTTATAATGAGCCTCTCCATTTAAATGACACTCTCCACTATAATGGCATAGTAGCCATTTTAATTCGGCGAGTTAAAATGGAGAGGAAGCTATTATAATAGCCATTTATTGACTTAATTTCACTTCATATATACTCACAAAGTCTAATACTGTCCGGGCCGCACGAGTTTCCCCGTGTTGGTTTAATACTGTCCAACACGCAGAAATTTGTGCGGCCCGGACAGTATTAGACTTGTGAGTATATATGAAGTGAAATTAAGTCAATAAATGGCTATTATAATAGCTTCCTCTCCATTTTAACTCACCGAATTAAAATGGCTACTATGCCATTATAGTGGAGAGTGTCATTTAAATGGAGAGGCTCATTATAAAGGCCACCTTTTCTGTACTTTTTTTATATAGGAGTTGCACATTTTTCGGTATATTATATATTTTTGGTATTATCACCTTAGTTATGGTTATCTAAAAATCTAAAAACTACTATACTACTTTATATTACTTTTTAACTACATTATAACATTAACATTTAAACATATGGTTGAAAAAATAAAACAACAACTTTAATTAAATCATAAAACAACTCAAATTTTTTTATTAGTGATGCTGCATATTAAAACTACGGTACATGTTAAAAGTATTATTACTTTAGTTATCTTTATCTAAAAATGTAAAAACTACTATACTACTTTATATTACTTTATAGATACTTTATATAATTACCAATTAAAACACATTCAAAGTTGTTTTAAATTTCAAATACAGTGGCTGATGGGTAAGTTTAGATACTACTCAGAAGTGTTCTGCTTGGAATTTTATTTTATAGATTTTTTATTGTCACTCAGCCTTTTATTATTTAAACGAATTTTTTCAATGCAAAAAAATTTTAGAATCATTTTTCTAAAAGCAACAAGCAAAATTACTGGCGACTGAATATTATGTAAAAATAGTGGCGATGGAAACAAACAATCATAATTTTTCATCAAGTCAAAACTATTAGCTGTTGCAAAAGTTAACCCTAATGAACCAAAGTTTTTAAAAACAATAATAATACAGCTATTTTTTTAAAAAATCAAAACAACACAATTTTTTTATATTTTGGAAAAATGTGATGTGCACTGCCGAAAAAATTAAAAACATCATATGTTTCCAATGAGCGGGTGGATTTATGGGTAAGTTGTTTACAGTGTGTCTTAGTTATACACAGTTTTAAATTGTGTAAGTTGACACTTTCGTTCGCAAAATATATTTTATATTGTTTAAATTCTTTACTGTGCGAATCATTTCTGTAGAAATAAGTTTTTATTGTTAGTTGGACAAAAATAAAAAAGGTACATTAATATAAATCAAAAAATTTCGAACTGTAGACAAGCCAGTTCTAAATGGTGCAGTTTTTTACTGAATGAATATAAAGATAATATCATAACAAATTAAAAGAATATCCTTTACTTTTATCTTTAAAAAAATACTTAAAATTATTAATATTATTTGTTATTAATTTATAACATTGTTATTATTTAATAACAATGTTATAAAATATTATTTGTTTTAATAAATCGCTGTAAATTTTTTTGGTTTTAAATGTTTATCAGAAAACTTTGACTTTTTATTCAGCAAAAAATAACACCACCCATTTGTGATCCTTCTATATTTAACACAAGATTTAATTATTGATTTAATTCATTTGTTCAAACATTACACAAACAACAATTTATTACTCAATAAAAGCGATAATATTATTTTACATTTGCTTTTGGAGTTTTTTGGTAATGGTAAGAATATAAAAAATAAGTAATGCGTGTGGAATGGACAAATTAAATTGTGCATAGTTATGGTGCATACTGTTCTATCAGGCCTTAAAAATGCTGTGCACAAGCATATACTAAGAATGTACAGTACAAAATAGTACCAAACTGCATTAAAAAACATCAAACAATCAATTGGTTTCTGAAGTTTTGTAAACCTATTAAATTTTAATAAAAATAAATTATTGTAAACTTGGAACTTTGGTTTCTCGTCGTAAGAAAACCAGAATTTCATGTCAGTTTTCAATTATTTTTTTAGCTTTTTCTAGCAGCTTTTCATTAAAAAACCATTTTTTTTAAATTTAATTATCAGATGCTACATGATATTGTTAACAATTATTGCTACAGTCTTGTATTGTACATTCCCGTTTATAGGCAATGTTACTTTTTCGCAGTCAACCGTGAGTTCGTCCAGTTGAAGGACCACCACGTCGCCGGGCCTAAAGCACGGTCCTGTAATGTTAACAGCCCATCCGCCCAGCATAGTTGCGTAAGGATGGGAGGTTTGCAGGACTCCTAAAAATCGATAACACTGGTGGATTATTTACCGATTTAAAACAACAACATTCAACCAGTATACCATCGCGCAACAAGAGCAGACTTGTATTTAAACTGAGCGCGAACGAGGGCAGTTATATATAGGAACTCCGTTGGCTGCTGCTGGCACAGCATACTGAAACATCTGCTAACACAACTGCTGGCACAGCATCACCTAAAAATCCATTAATCACGCACGGATTGTCGGAAGTTACCTTTTCACAGTTCACAGTGGCTTCGTCGATTTGCAGGACCACAACAGCATTGGGCCGCAGGCAGGGCCCTGTAATGTTCATAGCAAAACCACCCAGCAAGTTACCCGTCCCCGCATTTCTATATAAACGACCTGGAAAAAGAGAATTGACGTGTAAAAAGGTGCGTTTTCCCTCAGATCTCTGAACAACATACCCTGTGCCGGCTTTTTATAATCATAGGCTACCAATAGTTACTCAATCAAAAGTGCGTTTGTTAGTTTTAGCGAAGGTACTTTGTTTTCAAGAAAGTACAAGAAAACCAGGATGATGACTGCTTGTATAAAAAAATTGATTTCCTTTACAAAATTGTGGTGTTTTGGTCCAATAATTTACGCAAAAATTTTAGCTGCTGTCGTATTCTTTAATACAATAGTGTTATATCTAATTTTATTTTATCTAACAATATTTTAATTTAGATATAATTTTCATTTTACAAGTTTTATCTTAAACTGTGTGGTGTGGCTCAAAAGTTTGAAAATTAATAACTCTTTTTTTGTTCTGTTTTGAACTCTATTTCCTTTTTCATTAAGCGCAATTTGGGAGCTGAAGGTTATATTAGGAGCAATTTTTATATTCATAAGATAAATCTCAAAAGAAACATTGTAAATCAGAACTAAAGATTAACTCCATCATTGTGAAAATAACAGGGTGTTTAAGTAACCACTCTGAATTTTAGAAAATGTCACGTGCAGAGAAACATGTGACACAACTAAATAACAATTGGTTACATAACCACTGACAACTTTTTTATTTTCTTTGCTCGCGCGTTCATTCTTTATTTCTTCCTGACGGAGAGTGGGGACGCCCTTAATTTTAGCTTCAATATATTGTAAAACAAAAACTAAACAGTAAATTAACCAGATAATACAAGTAATACAAAGCATTAATTACGAATACAAAGTGCTTTTTTAAAATCATATGCGAAAAAATTTTTGATTTTTGAAAAAAAATGAAAAATTTTAATGATGAGAATGAATTCCATCAGGGTGAAATTAAAAGTTGATTAAGCAGCCTCTCGTTCTCTGAGAGAATATCACGAGTAGGAATTTAAGAAACCACCTGACGCAACTCAATAATAATTAGTTACATTAAAACTTAATTATAATTAATTACATTAACTCTGAGAATTTATTTTTTATTTTAATGTTGTAAGTTAAAAGAAAAAATTAAGCACAAGATTATAATTATGCCAAAACGTCTACAAATTCATTATTATTTTTAATCCTAAAATTTTGGGTATATTTTTGTTTTACCCAATTTATATGGTTAAAAATTGATAACAAAATTACTGTCACTGCCAGTACCGCTTATATATCAACACGCAGTATTCTAGTGAGTTTTAAATTAATAGAGGACAAGGTTTTTGTGTCCTTGGCGCTGTTTCACAAAAGTTACAAATATCACCTTTCATTCTAAAAGCCCATTCTTTTTTTGTAAAAATTTACAAAGAAATGAAAATCCAATAGACTCTTTTGGAAAAACTTATAACAAACCGAAAATTTGCATAAATATTTCTTGCATAAATCCCTAGGTTTTAGCATAGAATTTCATTCTTTGTAAATATCCACAAAGAATAAAATTTTCATTACATTTATAAAACAGCGCACTTGTTGATAATCTAACAATACACATGACGAAATTTATGCTTAGAGCGAATAACCTTTTTTTTAAAGTTTATTATTTTTATAGAACCCCACCTGTACTGGTGTTGGTACAGCCCCCGTATATTATACTCTCGTCCACTCTGGCTAGCCAGCGCCCCGCGGTTGGCGAGCTGCCAAACGTGACCAGTTTGTAAGAGTTTCCACCCCCGGAATAAGGCATGTGATACCAGCCGGTTCCGTTGCCGCCGTTGAAACCGACCTAAAAAAAATAATTATAACAAATATAATTTGAAATATGTTTACTTAAGGTCTCTCCGGACAGTTTTCTTAAGTATGGAAAATCGCGATTTCTGGCATAAGAGATTTCGTGAAATACAGTAATATTTCACTAAAAAATTTATATGAGTGTTAAAAAGGCAGAAATATCACGATTATAAAGTGAACATTCATTATATTATTGTAAGTAATTGAAATAATTGATATTAAAAATCAAATTGCAATGAAATTTTTTTAAAGCCCCTAAAAATATTTACTGCACACTATTTATTAAAAAAAATACTTCCAACAGAGAGACACTGTTACCCTTTTTCACGTACGTAAAAATTAAATTGAATACTGTTGTATTTATGGTTTAATATACAATTTTCCGTGAAAAATGGGGGTTAATTTTTCCAAAAGTTCGGTGAAACTACGATTTAATTTAATTTGGTAAAATTTAAAGCTCCAGATAGTATATTTCTATTGAAATTTATAATTTTTGAAAGGCCATAACATCTTTTGTATTTTTTAACGCATAAATAGTTTTGTCGTGCGTCGTGCGTTTTATGAATTTTTTTCAAAAGAGTTGTTTATAAATCGCTTTTAGAGCTCATCATCCCATGGTGGCAGTGGCATAGCCAGTTAGCGCGTAGTCAATTTTTTTGAAAAGTCTCGAGATCGATTCCCACATAAAACATATTTGGCCACAATTTTATTTTTGATTTTAATAATGTTTTTTTTAAAATTTTTTTACAATTTTAAAAATTTATTTACATAAATTCAAAAAATATCATTATTGTAAACAGTATTTGTTGCCTGCTTTTCGCCAATTAGTCAAATTTTCGTCATTTGAATATCTTAAAATATTATAATACTCTATAAGTATAATAATTCAAAAGTAAATTGTGTGTAAATAAAAATGGGTAATTTTTGCTCTTTATTGAAATTGGTTTACTACTGAACGCTCTGCAATAAAAACTGTCCGGAGAGACCTTAAATTAGAAAAAAACACCATCCCTTCCGGCCCCACTGGATCACAAAAAATAACAAAAACAAATTTACCAGGGCGCTTTGTTTTCCGCCGCGACCGAACAGAGCTCCGGCCGAAGTGGAAGACGTCCAGTTGATATTGGCGTAGTTGAACATGACGAAAGAGCGGATTTCATCCGTCGCCAGCACCATTTGATAGGTATTTTGCTGGAAAATTGGGATGATATTAAACAAAATTTGGTAAAATTAGACAATATGTTAGTGAACATATTGGTAACATGGGAACATACATAGTAGACGAAATGTTAGTGAACTGTTTTTTTTCTGTTCAACTTTAATTATTAATTTTTTACGAACTGTTTAATTTAATCTGTTATGCTTATTGAGGGTAAAAATCGCATCTCAGACGCCGAAAATAATGGCTCTACCGTTGCTTAATATCGAACTCGCGTTAGCTGTCATTTAAGGCCTTTACTTGAGTAAAAAGTTTATAAAATTTATTTACAAACACCTAAAATAATTGATTTAAAAACAAAGCTTTAAATATTTTTTCTGATATATAAACTTTGGACATTGCATAAGAAGAAAATATGCCTACCCAACGTTTAACTTCATTGTAAAGATTCAACTGTGCGGTTTTTGGAGATCCACCGTATGCCATTCGTTCGTAAGTGACAATAAGAGCGTAGTCAGCCACAAATCCTCTTGCATTTACAGTGCCTTCTTGGATATCCCTTTAAAAAAACAGAAATGCAGCTTTTATATTTATTCTTTATTTGTTTAAATTAAAACCGGTCGTTAAGTGCTAATTTTAACCTTTATACTTAACATTTACAATTTAGTTCTTACCTTTTAATATTTATTTTTAATTAAAATAGATATAAAAACCTAAACAAATAAGTGCAACCTTTATATTTATATATAGTTTTGTTTTAGTTTTACAGTTTCGATCCTTGGATTAAACCCTTTTAATTTGAACATTTTAACTTTTATAATATAGTAAACAATTCCACCTTTGATTCTTTAATAAAAATCCAAAAAATCCTCTAAAACAACTAAAATTCATTCATTAGTGTTAAATCTTACACTTGTAAGCTTTACAATTTATAAGGTTACATTTAACAAAAAATAAAGCAATCATGAAATTTAGCATCTGCCCTTGATGTTAACTATTTTTTTAAATGAAATTCGACCTTTAGGCTTTAATCTTATACCTTTAAGCTTACAAAAAATTAAGGTATTCGACAGTTGCAAACGCACTTCGCATACCTGAATACCTCTTATGTGACTTTGGTCGATTTAACACTTTTAAAATTCAGCAAACAATTTTAAGTTTTATTTTATCCATTAGTCTTGGCAAATAGAGTGCTCTCGGCAAAGAGTCAAAAAGAAACACCAAAAATCCAGATTTATAATTTGTACAAAAAGGAGCATTAGAAAATTTGTTCGTAAACATAGCTCAAACAAAATCGTAAATTTGTACAAAATAAAACTTTAATTAACTGATTATTTTAAAAATTACAGTTTTCCTTGGTGCGATATTTTTCCAGAGTATATCATTTTTGTACAAACTACAAAAATGCCAAAATTTCAATGCCTAGATCTGTTTTCACTACTGTAAATAGCCTAAGTAAAGTAAAGTAAAGTAAAGTAAAGTAAAGTAAAGTAAAGTAAAGTTAAGTTAAGTTAAGTAACATAAAGTAAACAAAAGTAGAGTAAAACAATTCTACCAATAGAATACCTGGTCAGCTGATCCAGAAAAGCAGGGTCTTCCAGCCGCCCTGCCTGCGTTCTAAGCAGCTGTCCTCTGTAGTACCGGGCGCGACCAGTAACTCCCGCCGTTCCGAAAACGTTGCTGAAGGAATTCTGCGTTCTAGAATCTTGAGCGTTGTCATGTTCTCCCAACCGTTGACCGACCATGTTCGGAGGCCTGAATACATTTTGACAAAATGCGTCAGAATCGTTATTAAATACTCGTAATTGTGACTCTTTTTATTTTTTAACACACAAATACTATAAGCTTATGAGTTAAAGTCACAATTTTAATATACTGATTGTAACTCCTTGGCGATCTTGAGAGTTATAGTGTTCTCCCAACCGTTGACCGACATGTTTAGAGGCCTTAATACATTTCTTCATTAGTGAAAGAATGAGTCAGAATAATTATAAAATATTTTTAACCGTGACTCCTTTTATTAAATAATATAAAAAATATGAGTCACTGTCGCGTTGATTTTATAGTGATTGTGACTGTTTACGGTATAGGATATTGCCGGTGATTTGTATGTGCAGGATTTTTTAATGCTTAAGTATTCGGTTTCGCAGTTAGCGCAGGAGCTATCGGCTTTACATATTTTGCCTTAAAAGAAATAAAATACTTGAAACCTATTGGTTATTCGAAACTTATAAAAAACTTAGTAGGTAAATTTTATATATTATTTAAAAAAGAAATTTATTATTAGGTTTATGAAATTTAGTGTATAGATGTTCGTTATATAAAACACTCAAACTCTTTTTGCCGCCTTTTGCGTACAATTAAAGGATATAAAATGCGTTGAAAAAGTACAAAAAAATGTCACCCGCGCAATATTTTCTAAAACTAATTTACCCTATCAAAACTATGAATCTAGACTTAAATATTTGTTTCTAGAATCTCTAGAATGCAGGCGTTTAAAAAACGATCTTGTTATGGTATATAAAATCTTGAACCAATTAGTCGATATAAAATTTTAGATTTTTTTAAGATTGATAAAAATTGTTATAATTTAAGAAAACACGAATTGACACTTAAACCATTAGCTCATAGCAATATTGACTTGCGGAAATATTTTTTTGCAAATCGCATATTAAAAGTATGGAACGCCTTACCGAATAGTACTGTAAATGAAAACACATTAAATAAATTCAAAAATTCTTTAAATTGTATTAAAATAAGTGATTTTTGTGTTTGTTATAAGTATTAGTTAATTATATATCGAACAATTTTTAAAAAACTTTTATCGTGTATACTAATTTGAACATTAATGTATTTTGTTAGGTTAGGGAGGTATATAAGTGCTTCGACCTTTACCTGCCCTCTTGTAATTTTTTTTCTTGATAAATATATTTGATTAACTTTTACGTTTGTGATATTAATGGTACTTTTCTTTCAAATGGCAAGTAAAAAATAATAATCATAATAAGGCAAAAATTAAAAATTGTCAGTTGAAATGCGAGTAGACAAAAAAAAACAAAATTTTAATAAAAATATTGGGCGGATGATAAGATAAAATGATGATGATGATGAGAGTACCTGTGGATTACTCGGTACCAAACGTGGCTGATGGGATGGTTGGCGATGTTCATCAGAGTTTGATCCGTCATAAAGGCGGCGATAAGACTGGGGTCCGGTTTGTCCGGCCATTCCGGATTCGGAAATTCGTACGGCGGTTGGATGTACCACGGGTAGGAGAAAGCAATAAATCCCTCGGGGAAAATCTAAAATATTAAGTTGATACATGTATCTCTGTTTATTAAAATGTATTTGTAATGAATGCATGGTATAAAAAGTCGAAATAAATTTAAAACATATATTTTGCTTATATCCATCGTGCATTTAGCATACACATTTCAAAATTATGACCTTTAACTGACTTGGCTTATTTATTCATTCTTTGTTTTATTTTTCTCCGCGAATGCAGAAAACTGGATATACGGAAAATTGTGAAATTCGTACGGCGGTTGTATGTACCACGGGTAAAAGAAAGCGATAAGTCTCTCGGGGAAAATCAATATTTTTGTTATTAACTTTTTAATTTTAGGTTTGTTTTTTGGTTATTATCGGCAAGAATGCATGCATTCTTGTTATCGGTAACAGAGATACCATAAACAAAATTGTAAACGTGAAGTCAATTTAAAAATTAAGCCCGAAACAAACACAAAACTCATAAATTTTATAATTTAAACTATTCTTCGTTACTTTTTATGCCTAGGTTTACAGAAACAAAGGCCTAAAAAACTTAAGCCCCAACACCAGCTGCATATAGCCCAAAACCGAGGTCAAAAGGTCGCTGACTTTTATTAATCAACTTCCCCGCGCAGAATTCGTCGTTGCCTTTTTGGGTTTCCGTCCATGCGCAATGATGACCCTGCGGCTGTAATAAACAATAACGAAATCCCCCGCTGACCACCGGTTACTACTATGGACGGAATAAATCTAATATCTATCGGAAAAATGGAAAATAATCGGGGTTTCAACAACAAGAACACTTTCGAATGTTTGCACTGTTTGCTCTAACTGGAAATAACGCCAAATTTTCGAAAAAGTTATTAGGCATGTAAAACACAAAAGATGGGTTTTTCTTTAAAAAAGATATAAAACTCGAATGAAATTTTTTATATTGTAATCTTGTGCGTTTTGAAATTTGTTAAGCTGCTAGAATATAGAAAAGTTGTAACAAGGTTTGGTTTTAATTCTCCCAAAGGTGAAATCAGGTCAACCGCGGTGGCCCTAAAGGGAACTTACGTAGGGATAAGGTTAATTGGTGTGTTGTCTAGCATTTCGCGGAAAGTGGTGTAAGGTTATTTGCCGAAATAGCCAAAAAAAACAATAAACCCTTAGCATATCGAAAAAAACACAAACTGAGAAAACTGATTTTTTTTATCCTTTTTCAGAAAGAAGAAACTTAAAAAACGCATTGCAAAATAAAACGAATATGGATCAGACACAGTAAAAAAAAACCGAAAAAATCGATGCAGAAGAAGCTTATGATCTGTACCTATTCCAATTGTATATATTGAAAAAACACACAATAATATAGCTTTTAGCCACCCCGCCTCACCACCCCACCTCAAATTTTAGAAGTGAAAATTCTTAGTTTTATTTAGTTTAAACAAAAAAACAATATATCACTTCTTGTAAAATTGACAAAAAATATATTTTCGAACAAATAATAGGCTTATAAATATGTTTTATTTTTGTTCAACCTTAATAGGAAAACGTTTTTGATCCACTATTTTGTTTTAAAATCATTTGAATTATCACGAGTCTGTCTTGTTTACAATATTTAAACTTGTCCATCGTGGAATTGTAAACGTGTAAAAAGGTGTTTTAATTATTAAATCTCCGAAAATTATTTGACAAACATTCCTTGTGAGTTGTTTATTGGGAGGTTAATGGCGTCAAATAAAATCTATTATTTCCCAAGGACTACTGAAGTTATCGGTGAACAGAAGAAATCGACGACAGACATCTTTCATTTTCCTCCCCGAACATGCGCGTACGCGTAGTTTGTCGATTTTTTTTGCCGTGCGATGATTGGTCCGTTCAATTTTAAAATGCAGCGTCCTTAGTAGCGTGTTGTATTCCGTCGGCGGTGAGTAATTCTGTTTTTAAAACTCCAACTGATTGGGAAAAATGCCCTTACGTGACCGAAAGATATTGAAACGCCCGTAGAAAGAACAGGTTTTTCAAAATTTAAAAAGATGAGTTTTTCCAGACGCTCATCGATTTAAAACAACACTCCCGTGCGATTTAATATGGCATTGTGCTTTTCCGAAGTTTTATGAGCATTTTTTTCCCGAATAAACATATCAGGAAAAAGTTTCGCGCGGAGCGCAGCAAATTATGACGACCTTGGGTTTCAAGAAATTTGATAATTCAATAAAATTCATTTGCATATTTATCGTTAAATTAAATTATATTTCAAGTTTCTAGGTTATGAGGTAAATACAACTGTAGATTTAGTTTTTAAATCAATAAAAAACCCTTTTTTGCTGATTTCACGAATCAATAAAAAGCCATAAATTTTAAAGAAAAATTGTGACTTGTCTTTTTATTTAAAAAAAGTTCAAAATAGTAATAAAAATGCGAATAAAATAACTTAAAATTGCTTGTTATGGTTAAATAAACTTTAAATTACTCATTTAAATAAGAGAGTAGTCTCCTCCGCTTTAGATGTTCATATTTGACAGTGGGAACACGACTTATTAATGTATAAGCTTGCCTGTTTTTATAACCAAATGACAAGCGCCAAACTTCTGAACTTACAAAGGTGTAATTGTATCTGAACCCGTAGTAAGGAAACCAATAATCCAAATCGATTTGTTGATCGTTCCAGGGGCGACTGAGTACATCAACATCGTCGAATCTTTCCCCGAACGGATACAAATGCCACCAACCTGGAATAATATTATACAATAGGTGAATAATCTAATATAAAAGTGGAACATTTTTAACAACATGTTTTAATGTTAAGCTGGCTCATATACACCCTAATCTGAGAGTCAACTTTAAAGGCAATCGCTCAAGAATTTTATTTTAAAAATTTTGCAAAATAGATTTTTTCCACTTTGGAGCGTCAAAAACATAATTGAATATCTACGTGATTTATGTGAAAATTATATGAATCAGCCATTACCTGAAATTCTTGCCTGTGCATTGACGCAAAATTTGTTTAAATTCCCCCTTTAGTTGGGGTTTAGTCGCAGGTGTAGATTTTAGTGATTTTCAAACTTTCGGCTCCAAGTGATCCCTTTTCTGTTCAGTTGTTAAAACTGAGCATAAGTGGAGGTATGGTTTTTGGCGACTATAATTTTTCGGCTCAAGTTCAATAATTTTCGCTGCGAATTTCCTATTTTTGCCTTCTTGATATTTTTCACAAAAATAAAAGTTTTTTCTTCTTAACGTGAAAATGTTGACTTTTTTATATAAGTTTATGTATTTTGGATAAAACAGACTACACAAGGCCGATATTACTCGACGCTAACAGCGCAATCAAAATATACTATACATACAATAGGTACAATCAAACAATAATATCATTACAGTATAATGTGTTTTTGTAGGAAACCGATCACAGAAATCTGCAAGACTAACATTCTATCCTTGCGTCACATCCTGGACCTGAACTGTACCTTACAAATGCGCTGGTACTGTACTGTACTGTGCTGGACTGTACTGTGGTACTGTGCTGGACTGTACACTGGTACTGTTCTGTGCTGGACTGTACCTTACGGTATCTGACTAATGCGCTGGTTCACACTTTAGTGAGAAGTGACAAGTGACAACGCGTTCCGCGTGCATTGACACCGTTACACTGTTATTTGTCGCTGCGATGATAAATGACAGTGCAACTGTGTAAACGCGTTTTCACTTGTCACTCTTGTCACTCCGGTGTAAACCACAGGCTAAACTGCATACCTTCTTCCGCTCGCCGGTCGATTTGGGTCCAGTCCAGCTCGTTCAAATTCTGGGCGGTAATTCGGAATCTATTCCCGTCCGCGTTGAACCCGCCGGCCGGCTGGGCTTGGAACCCGTCCAGAAAGTCGGTGGAACCAATGTCCGAGGTGCCGATGGATCCGCCGCCGCTGTCAAAAACCCCGCCGCCGCCGCCGCCGCCAAAATTGTCTTGAGGATTGTTGTTGAACTGGGTCCCGACGCGAACGACGACCACGGCTAGGAATGCCGCCCCAAAGGCGGCTAAACGCCAAGTCTGCATGCGGACTAGCGAATAAACCGTTTAAAATTTATTTTAAGACTTCACTTTGAATAAGATATTTGAGTCTAAAATACAAAATTTAGTTTTATTTGTTTCAAAGAAGTATAATACAATAAGAAATTTTAGATTTTTGTATTCTTGTGACTACACTGATTCGTAAAAATTGAAGATTTTTTATAATTTTTTAGTCAATTAAAACAGAAGTGACTTTGGAAAAGATTACATAGAAAAAGATACAAAATGCATTGAACAGGTGCAGAATGTTTAGCGCGTCGTTTTTAAGCGTACATAAAGTGCTTATTTTTAATTTTTTAAGCAGATTATCATAATTACTGTGTTATTATTTTTAAGTTTGTAAAATTCCTTAAATGTGCTTTCGAATTATTAGTGTTTTAAGATGTTGATTGATTATTAGAAAGCTTATGCCATGAATCCTTAAAATTTGAAAACTACAAAGTAATGTTAGTGCCTAATTATTTGAACATAATCAATAAACTCATTGTATTCCACTTAATTTGAAATTATTTTATAGTTACTACGCCAAAATAAGTCATAATCGTTATAAACTACATTTTTTTTAATTTAGAAACATATTATAAATGTGGAAAAAGTAATAATAAACATAAAATAAGTAGCATTTAAACTAATTATACTGATTTACTAATTATGATTCAATCTAAGGTCGTTGGATCCGAGCTTTCTTATAGCGGAATTTTGAGCCGCGACTGGGGACTTGGAGCAAGTGGGGAACTTGGAGTCAAACGGGTTAATTCGATAAAACCAAAAACTAAAACTGACCACAAACCATTTTTTCCTTAACCGGTTTTGGGACTGCAGCTGTAATTTTGAAATAATTTTGATATTTAAACCTTTAAGATTTGAAATTTATAAAATATTATTGTAATTATTTATCTAAAAAAGTGTCGTCTTAAGTGCGCATTACACCATTCATCTTTAACAACCTATTAATTTCTACAGGGTAAATTTGACCAGAGGTCAAATGTGTGTCAAAGGAACGAATCCTTGTGTAATTTTGGTTCTATCGCGGTAACAGAAATGTTTAATTTTGACACAATACAAAAACCTTCACCAGATTTTCAAAAATTATTGCCTTTTAATTTCCAAATTTTTTGACTCCGACAAAACTAAATTTTAAAAATAAAGCCAAATACCAAGAGCGTAGTCAATTTACGATACATTTTTCACGTACGGAAGATAAACAAATTCTTTTAAATTAACACATATTTAGGTTTTACCATATAAATTTTGAAATAAATTGTGTTTGACATTTAAAACAAGTTTTGCAATAACAAAAACGAACTGGCAGGTTAAAACAATTTTTTTTATTGTAAACAGTTGGGAAAATAGTTTTTCTTATTAATCGTCCTTTAGTTTTTTAGTCTTAAACAGGTTGACAAAACTTACTTTTTAAAAAATAATATGAAAGAATTAAAAACTATCATAGGAATAGAGCATGAAAGAAGTAAATCAAATATAGAAAATACATTAAAGCTAAAATTTTTCAGATTAAAATTAAGGGTGTAACTGCTCTCCGCTAAGTTAAAATTAACACAAAACGCGCAAGCCAAGAAAAATTTAAAGAAAAACTTGTAACCAATTATTATTGACGTCCGTCATGTGTTTTCTTACATGTGATAATTTATCGGAAAACGAGTGGTTCTTTGAATACCCCTCTAATTTCACCCTGATAGGATTCATCATTAAAAAATGCTCAGCGTGCAGCAGTGTTTCTCAAACAAAGCTTTGTCCTATTTTTTGCTTTTTTTTGAATTATTAAAAAGATGCCACAGAATATTTTGTAAATATTTTTTGTAAGCTAAATTTTTTTGAAAATAATCCTAAAATTACAAATAAAAATTGGATACATATTTAAAGGTTAAATAAACTTGAAATTACACATTAAAAGATATTTACGAGAGCTTTAACTGTTTTTAATGACCGGAGTGTTAGAACACGATATTGCAGGTTAAGAACAATACCACCTTGATCATAATTTTTTTCTTAAAACCCCGAAAAAACTATACTTTTTACAGTTTAGACTTAAAACAACTTATGCTATTTTGTTTTTGATTATATTTATACTCAAGCTTTTAACCTAAAACAATAATAGAACGCATTGCAAAGGTAAATAAAATTTCAGTGCTTGAAGCGCAGCTTCTTTAGGTTTAATAAGTAAAACTCTAAGCCTCCTAAACGGGTTCAAACCAAAATTAAAAATTTGAACACTGATATTTGTTTATCAAAAATTTCGACGTAAAAAATCAACATAAATAAATATAATTAAGAGTAAATCGAGCCGAGGGAATTTGAGCCTGGAATTTGAAGCCAAACTAAGGAACTTGGAGCCGTAAGTTAGGAACTTGGAGTCGAATGCAAAAATCGCTAAAACATTTACCTATGCCAAAACAAAGCCTAACCAATTTTTTTCTTAATTGCTCTCAGTTCCCAAAAAATTTTGATGGCTTCAAGTTCCTTGCTTGTGGCTCTAAAGAACCCGTACCGTTAATACTAAAATTTAAAATGCAAATATTAAAATCGAGTAAGTTTGTTCAATACTTAATAAGTTCGTTGCTAAATATATTTAAGTATAAAAATTACTAAATCTATCTACAGCATAAAAAGAGCAAGAAGAGCAGCCAACGTTAAAATGTATAAGGGTATATTTAAAGATGAACCTAACCTATATAAAATTAAAGCGACTCGTGAAGGTTCACTTGATCTATGCAATGTCTTGCGTAATTTCCTGCATTTTCAGTTTTCAAAAATATTTTCATTTTTCTGATTCGTTACAAATTCACCGAAATATTTCCGCTAAAAAATCGAACAAAAAATTTCCCTAAACGAAAGTTTTTTAGCCAGAAACAAAAATTTTTCCATCGAAATTTGTATTAGATCATTTGCAATCAAACCACTGATTTAGAATCGATAGAGCTCTTGGAACTTGGAGCTGAAACTTAGAGCCAAAAATAGGGAACTTAGAGCCGTATGTGGGCAATTCGGAGGCAACTAATTTGGAAACTTGGAGCCAAAAATAAAAATCACTAAAACGTTTACCTAAGCCTAAGCGAGGCCTAAATTTAACTCCAAACCATTTTTTTCTTAAATACTACAAGTTCTGGTTGCTCGCGGTTCCAAGGTTCCAAAAATTTCCGATGGCTCTAAGTTCCTGCTTGTGGCTCTAAAGACCTTGTACCAAACAACTTTGAAAACTTTGAAACCAATATCACAAAAAAACCGTACGTTTTCGGCGATCAATAATTGCTACAGAACTTTACCCGTAGAAAAAAGGGAGTGGTGTTTTAAAATTCACCACACAAAAATTGCTAAATAAAAAACATGGAGCAGTTCTCAAACACATATAAAAGATGCGAAACAGAATACTGTGTGTATTAAAAGTCATCATACCGATGTTCGTATGAAAAAATAAAATGAGTAGGATTTTCAACCACAATTTAAAGAGACAAAACAGGAGATGGTGTGTTTTAAAATCATACATCAAAATGGATTAAAAAAATATAACATGAATTAGGTTCTTAAACATATTTAGAGGACTGCACTATAAATACGCAGATCTGCTGAAATTCTTAAAACCGATATATTACTATATTAAAATTTAAAAAAAGAGTGAAAGATATTTCATTTGCAACGAGCTGTTATTTCGCGTAAAAACACAAGCTTCAGCAAATTACGCTAAGTATAGGTTTATAAATAAAATTCGCAAATTTCCACAAACTTATATTAATAATAAAAAATTTACTATTATATAACAGGTATATTTTGTAATATCTCATCATAAATAAAAAGTTTTTCCATGGTTAAATTTTATGCTAGAAATTTACGGCATTCTTTTTTGGTGACAAAAAATAACTTCAAAATTCGGACAAAAAACCTATTCTTTAAAACGGTAGTATAATTCTTATTTTCAAAACAACAATTTTATAAAGTAACGTCCAATGTGTGGAAAATATAGTAAAAACGCGTAGTGGACAACACAACAAGTTATGGAATCTTACGCGCGAAATCGCGAAATCAGTATTTTCTTTACACTGTGGCGGCTTGGGAAGAATGGAGCTGCCGATTCCACGCGCACAGAGACTCTGTGTCTTGTGTAACTCGGCGATAATCATGCGCATTCAATAACGCCATCACTTTTAACAGCAACCCAGGGCCCGGTCCACTAAAAATTTCAACCTGAGGTTTAAGAGGTTTTTATACGATTTTAAACACATTTTGTTTAAACACAACTTCGTTTAATCATACTGATTTTGATCATACTGTTTTGGGTGTTAAATCTTTAAAATTTTATTATTGTCAAAATAATAATTTATGACAAAAGTTTTTTGTGCTACAACTAATCGTTTAAAAAAACATTGTTTAATGTTTCGCATCTAGTAAGCTTTTTATTTTATCTAAAACCACGAAATGTTATAAATTAAGTAAAAAAATTTAGTGCGACCTTTTATGTGTCAAAACTGGACTGGGACCGACAATCAGGACTGGCCCGCGTAAAAAACGAACCCAGTCCTCAGTGTATCGGATCTAAATGTTTTATAAATACCCATTGTATTGAAATTGAAATTAAAAACGATTGAAATTTACATGTACAAAAGCCATGATTTCAAATAAAACATTTTTTTATATTTCCTTAAATGCTAAGGTACCTCTCGATCTACCTTGGATTTTAAGGAAAAACTTAAGGAAATCATTTAACTGAAAATTTTATGCAACCCACTTAAGTAAAATACGCTTTTTGATTGTCCTTAACTAAAACCTTAAGGAAAAACTTATCCTTAAAAATTTTATGCAACCGAGCCCAGTATAATTTAAACAAATAGCACTTTGTTTACTGTATTTAAAATTTTTTTTGATATTATAAATGGACTTGTATGCGATCTTTTGCAATAATAGATTTGTTTATTTGTGAGTCGAAATTACACAGAGTTTATTATCTTAATATATCACAAATTAAGCCCCGGTTGCCAAAATTAAATTATTTTAAAGTAAATTTGTTTTCGAAAGGAATCATGCCAAAAAAATCTTTTTAATTTCTTACTACTTTGTATTATTTGAATTTAAATTATTTTAAAATTATAAAAAAATTATAAACTTATCGAAGTGTTACTTAAAAAACTAGGCGTCGTTGGAGCCTAAGGAGCTTTGGAGTCGAGCCATTTTAAAGCCAATTGCGACACCTTAGTTAATTAGTGTTGTAGAAAGTTACTTTTATTTTTACTTAAACAAATAATAACAAATTTCGGATTACTTTTATCCGACTTTTAACTTTTACTTACATTTACTTTTACTCTTATACATTTGAAATTTCAATTACTTTTACTTTTACTCTTACTCGCCTTTTGAAATTTTAATTACTTTTACCCTTACTTTGACTCGGATTTTCGCTTGTAAATACTTGAATTAATTAAAGTAAAGTTTAGGTACTTTTATCGAGTAGATTTCTTATGGATTTGTTGCTGTTGAATGAGTGTCCACAAAAAATTTTTTAAGCTGCTAACACGCTAAACACTATTTATTTAGACCAAAAACCTTATTAAACCAAAAAAATTTATGCATAAAATTAGCAGAAACTTTTAAACGGAGCTCTAGAGCTCCATAAACCGGTGTTTTGCTCAGTTAAAAAATTGTTTTTATTATACTTTTACTCTTATTTTTACTTAAAAATAGGTCTTACTTTTATTTTACTTAAATAAAATTTTGACCGTTACTTTTAATTTTACTTTACTTAAATTAAAAAATCAAAAATTAATTTTACTCTTACTTTACTTAAATAAAAATTTTCAAATTACTTTTACTTTTACTAAAAAAAATTCAAAATCAATACTTTTTACAACACTAACTCCAGTTGAAACTATTATGTATATTCTAAGCATTCCTAATCAAAAACGTTGAAATCAAGCAAAAACCAAACTACAATAAAAAAACTTAACTTTAAAAAGCTCGAAAATTGTTCGATTTTATATTCTTTAGGCTCTATCGACCCCGTACCGTTACAAAAAATATTTCTAAAAAAACCAATCTTGTAAATTAATAATGGTACGACCTGATTTATAGATCTAACCTGATAAATAATTTTGCATACGGTCACGGTGTCGTTAAAATTTGCACGAGCATGGATTGCGCGCATAGCTGATTGGAAATTGGGTGTGGTAAATTGTATATGCAGTATTTTTGCACAGTTTTAAGAAGAATTAAAAACCAAAAAATTAAGAAGAATCATAAGTTGCAGACATATTTTTCAGACTGCAATCTCACTTATACGTGAGATTGAAAGTTTAGTTTTTTCTTAAGATATTTTCTCAGTATTTCTTAAGATGGCAGTATTGTTTTTATGATCGTTACTCAGATCGGAACAGACCGTTAATCTTTACCAAATTAAAATATGAGAAAATATATTTGGAAAATTTATGTCACGTTAAAAACGGAAAAACAAAACATAAACAGAATATGTAAGGCAGATACTGTATTTTTTACTGGTGAATTTCCTCAGAGCTTTAGTTGGAGCAGAGCTCCGTTTTTTGGACTTCCAGAGCACATTACAGAACTCCGGAGCTTTGTTTTATTTTTGTACAAATTACATAAATAATTAAAAAGGAATTTTATGGATTACTACTTCGATTTTTTGTAAATTAACTATTTTCATGTGTTATTTTGTCAATTGTTTTTGTAAACTGTTTTTTTAAATCTATTAAACACAATAAAAATAATCCTAAAAACACATATTTAAAGATCAAAAAGTTTAAAATTTTTAAAATTAAGGATCTTACTCTGCTTTAATTTGCCGAAGCTCCGCAGCATGATATTAGAAGGGAGAACCATTACTATAGCACTGAATGCGCAACGAAACACTATATTATAATGACATTCAATTATAAGTTTTTATCACAGTACTGTTTGTCTTAGTCTTGATTTTTTTGGCCAGGATTTTTTTTAAAGAATTTGTTTGTTAAAGAATATTACAAATAAAATGATACTTAAACCTTAAAAATTAACTGATTATTTAACGAATTATGACCATTTGTATATAGCGCTAATGTTAAAGTCGACCAAATAATAACCCCATTTTTTATTGTCAAAATTATATTACTGATATAATATAAATTTAGCACTTAAATTTTGACTTTTGCTATTTTATATTATCTCAGAGCAAGATTTTTTTTTGTTTTAGCTGATGAAATTTGTGGTTTAGTGCTGAAGTTGCTTAGAGTTAACTTTAAAATATATAAAAAAAACTCAGCACTTATAATTTCAAATATTTGACAAATAATTTCTACTATTTGTCATAAAAATTTATTGCAAAATTAAGCAAATTGCAAAAAAAGTTTAAAAAGATCATAAAATCAGAACATTAGCACTTTTTTAAATGTGAAAATGCCATTGAGCCACCAGGACCGTGCTGACCTTTAGCATCACCCAACGGGCCCACAGGTACCACCTGGTTGCTGGATCTTTTCTCTTATAGAAATGAGTCCAGCTTGACATGACTAGAATATTGTTGTTGTACGTCGGCAACGTATGTGTACGTTCGGATTAAGTGCTACACGACAATATATTTCACTATGTTGAGCTGCTTTATTATATCATTTTGTGCTAACTATATTTAGGTGTTTTGATTAAACACCCCAATAGTTAAAAATCATCACTAAAATAGCACTTTCGTGAACAATGATGTCAAAATAGCAAAAAAGTTAAAGTTTATGTTTTGAAACTAATTTCAAAGCTTCATGGATTTTATTGGGTAAAACTAATCAAAATTTAAAAAGTAATTTCACAAAAGTCCAGTCAAAACTTTTAAATAAAAGTAATTTCTTTAATTGAAACATCAAAAAGTGGAAATACGTTCGCAAGTAACGCAAGTACCTACAAAACGGCAATGTTGAAACCGTAAAATGTATGAGTAGCTCGCGGTTTGTCAATTTTCTGTCTACATATGATTGTCGCTATAGTTGCCAATGTACCTTCTTCCCAAAAAACCCTTTATTCAGAACTAATCTATTACGTTTGCTACTTTTTTGCATTTTGAATGTCCCAATTTGAATAAAAATTTCAAAGTATTTTTTTAGTTTTTTTTTTGCAAAAAAAGCCAAAGTATTTATGGTATTTATTTAATTTTTATTTAATTAGAAATTTTGGAAAGTATTTTACTAGTATCAAATTCGATGCGATTATTATCACAGTTATTTTATTAGTATTTTATTCAATTATAAAATATTATATTTTTAAACCCCTACTGCTGACTCTTAAATCAGTATAATGAACCCAGCAAAACATTAACAACATAAGTTGCTAAAAAACGTGTACGAAATTTTAAGCCCTTTTAGTTTAAAAACTGGGATTTAGAGAGTTGTTTTAAGATTAATGTTAGATGGTAAAAAAAGATCTGCGGCACGACAGTCCTGCGACACGACGGTCCCCGGGGAGCACGACACGACGGTCCTGAAATGTGAAACGATGGTCCCGCGACACTACGGTCCCGAGTACATAATGCGTTTTCTGCATCTAGAAACAATGTTACGTTTTAAATAAAAAAACGTACATTTTTCTACCTTCTATACTATGCCATTAAGTTTTAATGTAGAGCTTCCAAATTTTGATTTAAAAACAAAACTGTAATATCAAAAATATATAACATAATAATAGAGGAAAAGTATGTGACTTCATATATTTCTCAGACACATTGAGTGCTCTTATTAAGGCGCGCCCTGGCACTCGGATCATATCGTTTTTTTTCTGGAGTGCATTTTACCCATACTCGTTTTTCGATTTTGAAGGAAAAATCGGTAAAAAAACGCCTAATTTTAGGTCAGAAAGCCCTTTTTTATTGCATTTTTGAGATTTTTTATTTGCTTAAGACATTCATTTTGGCCTCAAAACTCTAGTTTGGAGGCAGTTAGAAGGTGATTTTTAAGAAATTTTTTTTCTTCTTTTTTCCAAAATTGGGGGGGGGGTTAACTTTTCTCCCCCCCCCACTTCTGAGTGGGGGGGGTTAGAACTTCACTTCTCTCAGAATTTGGGGGGGTTAACCCTTCCCCCCAACCCCTCCCGTGCCCATGTATGCTTGCTGTGTGTATTTTTTTAAAAGTATTTAAATTTTTGTGCATAATAATATAAAATAAACATTCATTGTATAAGGAAATGAGTCTTTAAAAATAACAAGACAGGTTTACTGTTAATAAATCTTTAAAAATAAAAAAAATATAAAGGGGTGCTGGTAATTAGTTTCAGTAAAATTTAGATTTTAAAAAAACATGAAGATTGTGTGGCAAATAGTGTCAAAGAGAACAAAAGAAATTAGGTAAGAAAAAAACTAAAAAAATTGCAAAACATAGGTAATAACTTTAAAATCAAAGTAAGATTTTGTAGAACATTAAGGCACTGGGAAAAACAAAAGTATTTTAAACATATATTTTCAATTATTTGAAGTTAAAATTTTACATTTTTATAAAAACAAACTCTTCCTTATAAAAAATTATCAAGGGAAATTTACAGCAGATGAATCCTAAATTAAGTAAACAAAATATGGAAAGACAAGCAATTAGTTCTTAAAAAATTAGATATCAATGAAGAATCAAACATTAAGATAATGGGGCGAATAATGACAAATAAAGTAAATCAAAAGTAAAGAAAATTTGTTCAACAAGGTACACACCTACTGAATTTCAGTTAAAAATTGAAATTTTTGTAAACATTAAGACACTAGGAATAAATAATATTGCTTTTTCTTTTTTTTTAAATTTACATTTTCAAGCTAGTACCAGGAAGCAGTACCAATCAGTTTTATTATTATGTGGCTATTATAAATAATAATACAACCATTAAGTTTACAACTTCAACACTAAAGATTCAGAACTCAATCACAACTACTTTTATTATTACCAAACTATAATTTATTACACAGTATATGTTATCTTTGTAGCATTATAATGTTTGTGATCTTTTAGTATTATGTTACCCTAGTTTGTACAACATATTAACATAACATTTTTTTTATTTAATTTTTAGAGAATTTGTCAATTTTTTCTGTATTTTGTTAAAAAAAACTGCTAAATCGGAGAAACTAAAATGCTTGTAAATTGACTAAACTCAAAGAAACCAACTGATTTTTTGCATGAAGCTTCTCAAATGTTACCTCTATCTATATATTGTGTTGTTGTTGTTGTTGAATAACCTGAAACTTATCTTCCCTATGCAGATTATGCAAAGGGCAGGCGCTAAGACAAGCCAGGAGGGGCGAAAATGTTTATATAGTGTCAGTGGCGTGCCCAGGATTTCATTTCTGGGGGGGTAAAAACTAACCCTGAAAGGGGGACTGGGGGGGCGGGAGCCCCCCAGATATGGGGGGTCTGGGGGCCGAGAGCCCCCAGCAGGCTCAAGGGGCAGAGCCCCTTGTCAGGGGGTCCTGGGGGCAGAATGGGTAGAAAACTTTTAATTTAAGGCGCTAAAATACACTAGAAATTTTAATTCCAGATGATACTTATTACAAAATGTAAGGTTTTTTATACCTACACATTTAAAACATGTGTTTAAAACGTTCATTAAAAGATAATAGTGTTTATAGCAGTTTTATTAAACATGGATGCCTTAACTACTGAACAGGGGCGTAGCCAGGATTTCGGAAAGGGGGGGGGTTGTAAGGGGTTGTGCTCCAAATTTTCAAAATACCCTAAAAAAGACATTAAAAAACGGTAATTTTTTTTGCGCTTCGCGCTAGATGATTCTTTTTGTTGTTATTTGCATTGTTTTTTTAAGTTAAACTTGAAAAATTTCTGATTTAAAAAGATATAACATTAAAAATCGTGCAATAGCACGAAAAAATTTTTCTAAAATTGTCTTTGAAATTCATTAAAAACATCACTTAAATGTTGTAAAAAGGTATATAAATGTCGAGCGCTAAGTGGAGCGAAGCGCGAGGAAATTTTTTAAAATTGTTCTCTTCGGACTCCCAAATTTTTACCTCTGCCAACCCAAAAGGGGGGGGGGTTGCCAGCCACCCCTACAACCTCCCCCCCCTGGCTACGCCCTTGCTACTGAACGTGATAATTGATTTGAAATCAAAAGACTAAGATAAATTGTCAATTTAAACTATCCGCGTAGCGGAAAAATTTTGGTTTTTTGACTATTAATATGCTTTTGGAAGGCATCAGCAGACCTGTGCACGGTCTGGAAATGCCCCCCGTTTTATTGGAGGATTTGCCCTCCCCCAAGTCCGTAGCCAGGGGGGGGGGATTGGGGGGATTAATCCCCCCCTCAAATTCTGGGAAGGCAAAAAATTTCGTAAGGGTCCCCCCTTTGGTTTTTTTAAAAATTTAGAAAAAAAATTTTTTTTTCCAAATCACTCTGTAATGTATTAAAGCTATCTAAAATGCATTATTTAGAGTGATTTAGGTTCATAAAAGCTCTTATTTATAAAAAAGGAATTATTTATAATTCAAAACATTAGTGCAGTGAGTTTAAAAATATTGTATTCGCCACTCTTCCAATAACAACCGCAACTGGAGAGCGCTCCTTTTCTGCTATGCGCCGAATTAAAACTTACTTAAGATCTTGCATGACCCAGGAAAGGTTTACCGACCTTGCCTGCCAGTGGCGTGCCCAAGGAGGGGGCGGCCGCCCCCCCTCGAAATCCGGCAAAGCCAGATTTTTTCGTAAGGGGGGACCCTTACGTTTTTTGAATTTTGGGAGAGAAAATTTTTTTTCTTAAATATTAATACAGAAACTTTCCTGATGCCTTCTAAAAGCATATTAATAGTCAAAAAACCAAATTTTCCCCGCTTCGCGGGTAGTTTAAATTGACAATTTATCTCAGTTTTTCAATTTTAAATCGATTTTGCCGCTCAATAGTTAAGGCATACATGTTAAATAAAACTACAATAAAAACTATTAACCTTTTATTAACGTTTTAAACACATGTTTTAAATGGATAGGAATAAAAAAAACCTTAAATTTTGTTTTAATTATCATCTGGAATTAAAATTTCTAGTGTATTTTAGCACCTTAAATTAAAAATTTTCTTCCCCGGGGGGCATTCTGCCCCCCGGACCCCCCTGACAAGGGGCTCTGCCCCTTGATCCCGCTGGGGGGCTCTCGCCCCCCAGACCCCCCATTTCTGGGGGGCGGCAGCCCCCCAGACCCCCCTCACGGTTAGTATGTACCCCTCCAGACCGCCTTCCCCGAAATGAAATCCTGGGCACGCCACTGTTGCCTGCCTGTCTGTTCACCGTGATGTTCCGGTCCCAGTGGAAGAAATTGTAAAGGAATTCGCAACAAGCACAAAAAGAAGAGCAAATTTTGGATATTAATAACTGAAGCATTTACTATAAAAACTTAACTAAAATTAAATAAAGATTTTTTATTTTTAGAAAACGTTTGTTCTTTTTTATTAAAATAGTAATAAAATACCTAAAACTATTTTATTTTGTTGTATTTATTTAAAAAAAAACAACTGAAAATAAATAAAGATTCAGTACTTAAATTTATGTTTCCTGATGCCTTTTAAAAGCTTAAAATTAAAAAATTTTCCACCCCAGGGGGCATTCTGCCCCCCGGACCCCCCTGACAAGGGGCTCTGCCCCTTGACCTCGCTGGGGGGCTCCCGCCCCCAGACCCCCCTTGTGGGCCCCTATAAACCACCTTCCAAAAAATCCCCCCCCTCAATTCAAATCCTGGCTACGGCCCTGCCCTCCCCCCCCCCCCCCCCCCCCGCTATTTTATTGCCCCCCCCCCCCGCCAAAAAAATGAAAAAGTACCATTAAAATTATGACGCCCCTTTTTTACCTATGATGACGCCATCGTCGCAAATTTGTTGCAGTTTTTAGCCTATTTCAATGTATTTTAAGCCATTTTAGATCTATTTTTATCTTATTTTCGCTTTTTTTGTCTTTTTTTCCCTTCTTTTTTTCTCCTTTTTTTTCTTTTTTTTTCTTTCTCCCCTGCTTACCCCCCCGTTTTATTGCCCACCTCCCGTATCAAAAAAGTTGCCCCCATGCCCCCCCTAGTTTTGGCCGCGCCCCCCCCCCCCCCCCGATAAACTACCGGGGAGGCGGCTTGCACATGCATCAGGATCAGGAAATTTTCTGTATTAATATTAAAGAAAAAATTTTTCTCTTCCAAAATTTAAAAAACGTAAGTGTCCCCCCTGACGAAAAAATCTGGCTTTGCCGGATTTCTGGGGAGGGGCAGCCGCCATCCTCCCCCCCCCCCCCCCCCCCCCCCCCCGGGCACGCCACTGTGAAATTTTTGTCAAAATTGAAGGTGGCATGTTTTTTGCTATTTGTATTTTAAGTTTGTTTTGCATTATAAGTAAAAATTTTGTCCCCAGACCATATATTTTTATTACTTTTATAATAAATATCACATTTTTAGCTTTAAAATGATATATATATATATATATAACATGGGGTTAATATAAATTATATACACTGCTACAAGGCTTTAAAGTTCAGACGTTTTCCCAAAACCGGGGTAAAACTCCAAACTTTGAGAGGTCATATCTTGGGTTCCATAGGGTCTCCAAGGCTAAAAATTTGTGTGGAATGTTTTCTTATATAGTCCTACTTGCATACCAATTTTCAGCCAAATCGATGACCTAAGGGCAAATTTTTCAAAAATTATGTGTTATTTGACGTGAAATGACCATTATTTTAATCATTTTTATTAGTTTTTTTTTTAAATTTTGATGGTATGTACCATTCAATACATAGCTAACATTATGCTGTTTGTTAACTTTGTTTGCCAGCCAATGTTAAAAAAGGTTCAACAAATAAAGAGTTTAGTATATACAACTCCAATGTGGTAAATAGCTTTGTAGCAGATAGCCTTTTCAACATATTTAGTAAAACTGGACATCATATCCAAAGATACCCCAATAATGTGAACTTTGTTTGCCAGCCAAACAATGAGTTTAGTTTATACAACTCTTGTTCATTTTGTGCTTTGTAGTGGACAACCTTTTCAACAAAATTAGTAAAACTGGACATCATATCTAGGGATACTCAGAAGATGTAACCATACTGGTTCAACAAAAATATCTGGACATTATATAGTGGCAGATCAAGCTTAGGCTGCTTTAGTGCAGGTATATAGAAAAATGATGTGAAGAGCAAGGACTCACAGTAAATCTTAAAAAAACTGAGATGGTAATTTTTACTCACAAAAGAAAAGTGCCAAATGTTCAATGGCACAAATTATTTGATACACAATAATTACAGTTGGCATCAGTAGCCAAGTATCTGAGCGTTATCCTTGACAACAAATTAATTTTCTTGGATTTAGCACACTCAGAACCGGCAACTAAAAGGTCTTATGGCACATGACAATGTCACAGGACTGTAGGAAAAGGTGAGGTATAACACACAAAAATATGCATTTGATAAATACCATTTTAATTATTCCCATGCTAAAATATGCAGCAGTGGTGTGATGGCCTAGATTAGAACTGGGCATTGTTAGAAGTTTTTTGTGCAAATACAAGACCAAGCATGTCTGAGCATAACTGGGGCTATAAGAACAAGACCCACAGCGGCTATGGAAGCATTGCTTAATCTTGCACCCTTGGATATTGTTATCAAAGGAGAGGCAATATCAGCCAGCTAAAGCTTAGGTATAGCTAACAAATGCCAGACAAGAGGTTGGACAGCACTCTAATCAATCAGTTGGCATCAAGAGAAATCCCAATGCTAAAGCTTTAGAGTGACCACAACATTGTCCCAATTTTCAAGTTTAAAATTAAATTTAAAATTTAGTTTACTATTCAGAAAGATTTGGACACTAACAAAGATGTCATTCAACCACCTGAGTCTGCTATGTGTTGTTATAAGATGGTTCAAAAACAGAACAACATACTAGGGCAGGAGTGCTAATTGCTCATATATGGATTGCTTATACAATGCTGCCTTACACAGTTGTTGATTCTACTACTTTCAAATATATGCTGTTGAGTCTCACCCCCAAACAAGATTAAATGACAAAATAGACCTAGACATAGATCAGGGACGTACCCAGAGTTTCATTTTGGGGGGGGCGGATTGTAATACAAAAAAATTTTCGGTGGGGCTCTGCCCTCCCCCCTTCCCGAAATGATGGGGGGCCTGAGCCCCATCAAGGCCAGAGCCTGGATTTTACAAAAAAGAAATTTAGAGACATTTCAGATCCCTTGGCTACACCCACATTGTAAACCAAAGCACATGAGAGCAGCATCTTGTCCTGACTCCATGTTTTCAGGTACCCACCCAGACCTGATACTGCTCCCTGGGGTTTAAACGGGGGGGGCAACTTTTTTGAAATGGG